>CM057820.1:38959514-39112014 GCA_030067965.1 Latrodectus elegans | reverse complement strand
GATATGTTCTTTGGAAAGGAGGAAATTACAAAAATCTCACTCGCATCCACTACGATAGACAATCATGCTGTAATGCAGGATTTTTTGAAGTTAAAAATTGATAGGTGGTAATCTGAGGACGTTTCAATGAGTCATTTAAAAAAGTGATTGTAAATAAACATTGCATAATTTAACTCCATTATTTAACTTAAATAGTGTAGAGAAATTTTCTTTAATAAAATAAATAAAGCAACATACTAAAGTCTCCAAAAATTAATTATTAACGCAAGAGATCTCATGCAAATATAGAAGCCATTTGTATTGTCAAAAAAAAATTGTTCCAGCACTAATATTATCTAGAATAGCAATCATAAGTTCCTAAACTTTTTGTAACGGTAAAATAGGAAAAAAAATAACGGTAAACGGGAAAAAAAGACTTTTACAATATCATTGACATACATCCTTAAAGTATACTTTTATACATTTTAAATCATATCATATGTTATTGTTACCATTCGAAATAAAATATCAAATAACACACGAATTATATAAGAACTACTCTTCATTTGACAGTAAATTATCATGAATTAAGAAATTATATAACATAATTGCACAACATTTTTTTCTCAAAAAATTTATAGAGTGTAAGTCATTGCACATAGAATATATTGACAAATTACAATAGAAAAAATACGTTAGATATTTATTTTACGTAAAACACGGGTACATATGAATAGTGTTAAATAAAAATTAAAGAAACTCAATATTTTTAATAATAGTTATTTTCATTTATTTGAAAAAATAATTAGTGATAAATGAATTGATTGAACTTTTGCTGAATATTTAATAAAAAACAATATATATATATATATATATATATATATATAATATATATATATATATATATATATATATAGAGAGAGAGAGAGAGAGAGAGAGAATGATAAGGCGACGTAATTTCAAATTCATCTCTTTGGACAGAAAAAATGTTCGTAACTTTATATTTGGTTGTATTCATAAATCAGTTAATTCACCCATTAAAGTAAATATCACATAGCATTTTGTAACATTTTTGTTCTAATCACAATAATTAATATCACGAACTTAAAGGATTGCTAACATGCAATATTTGTTTCGGACGTAAAGAAAATCTGAATTTATTAAAAGTTATTCCAATTTTATATAAAGATATCTATCCAGAATCTAGAGAGAATATATCATTAATTAAAAACTGTTATGTAATGCATGCAATATATATATACTCTAAATCAGTTGTCAGTTATTATTAAAAAATTGATAAGTTGCATTAGAATTAGTACATTGTTATTTTTTAACTTTTAAAGGTAAGTATAGGTATTTCTATTGATTTAATTATGACTTTTGTATCATATTATAGTTCTTAAACTATGATTTAAATCTTAAATTAAGTCTTTATAAATTTCTAATATTAATTTTTAATTTATAAGCAAAAACGTTAAAAAAAAAAGAAAAGAAACAGTACAGTTTATATTTTTGTATAATAATTAGCTGTTAAAAGAAATATTAAAGCCTTTTATTCGAGTCATAATCAATTTCGTTATTCGAATGAATCACTTTGTTTTATAAAATGTCCGACGAATGATCAATTGTGACCATAAATGGATGTTGGCGAAGTATGACACTTTTAGAACTTTAATTGCAAGAGTGTAAGGAACAAGAATGAGAGAAGAAGAAAGTAAAAGGTGAGCAAATACACACACGGAAGGATTAAAAGTAATAATAAAAATCCTTTCTCAGAATTCAAAGACACCCTAACTGTAACCGCCATGCATCGCTGGTCACTGTCTAATCTTTCTTTTAATCTGCTCACGCTGATTCATAAGACCTGTTATTTTCTAAGATTTTAAGGCTAAACTTTTTATTGGATTCAAAATATTTAGAGAAAATTATATGCATTAATTAAAAGCGTATGTATATACTTAGATAGCGGCAACCAAATAATAAACTGCACATGCAAAAAATTTCATGCTTTATATATTTTCTGCGAATTACCATTTTAAAATTGTAGGTTTATTCAAAAATATCCCTCTTCTCGCCACAAAATTGGCTCCCCGTAATCTTAACTTTATTTCATCTGTGAGGTTTCGGTAAAGTTGCTCAAGGTAAACTGATTTAATGAATAGGATTAGTAGAGAAATATATAATTTAGATCGAGGGGTTTCTTTTCTGTCAGATTTCAATCATCAGTTGTAAAGAAAGAAATATTTGAGTATTTTTAAGATATGCGTTTTTATGCAAAGCTATTTTTTTAAAAATATATATATATATATACTTTACTTATCGTAAGTCAGACTTTAATTCTCAAAAACAATTTTCTAATGGAAGACACAGATTATGATAACAAGTTTAATTTTCTTAATAGGTATTTTTTGTAAATTCTAATAAAAATCTGTGCGATGTTCTGCTATTAAAGGAACCTAAATACGCAGCTGTTGTTGTTGTTATATTCTTGCTCTAGCCTTCTGCTGGATCAAGTCTACAAGCCAATGAATCTCCAGAAAATCGTGAACAAGAAGAATACAAATGTCCTAATGTCAGAGGGTCCTGAGGTGCGAAGTATATGTCCCGGTTATGTTGTCTGCCTAATAACAAAACTCCAGTATTTAGTTCCTAAGCATGCTTGGTACTGAAATTCATCAACCAACTGAATTTCTCTTGCGAATCATATTCTTATGAATTATATTAGAACACTTTAATTGGAAATATAAATGTAAGCATGAAGCACAATCATTTTTGCAAGGTTAATTTAAATACAAGGCCAGATTTAAAATAAATTTAATAATGTAATTCCCTTATATTTAAAAGCAAAGAGAGTCAAAGTGCAATCATAACCGCACTGCTGTACAACTGGAGGTGGAAATTGCATTTGTTATTTATTTTACTTGATACACCTATCTCTACTTTTCTTTGTTTGCATGTAGCAAATAACATAAGATACAAGCTTGAATATTTTCTTGGCATATAAGATTGGGATAAATTAATACGACTCTTTATCCAATTAAAGGTGCCAACGAATGGCTAAATGTTTTAAAAAAACAATCTTTAATTGGGCTATTTACTCCATGGTGTGAAATTGTGTACTATTCTTAAGGAAATCGGTGGAATTTTACAGATTTTTTCATTAATCAAAAAACTTTATTATAAGTGATTGTTTTAGATTAATATAATGAGAAACTGAAGTTTTTACTTTATCATTATTTTATGTGTTATAAAAATACATTTTTCAACAACTATATAAAGTAATTTTAGAAAGCTATTAATTTTCAGAAATTATCAAATAAAAATTCTCATATATTACAGCAATTTGTTATTTTACAAAATGTAAATTATTTCTTAAAAAAGTTTATTCCTTTTCATAAAAAAAGAAACACCTTTGCAAAAATTACAAAATTTATTATATTTGTTACCATAAACTGCATTCTAAGAAACCGTTTCAAATTAATATAATGAGGAATTGATGTTTTAATTTTTTAATCTATTTTATCATGTTTTATAAAAATAAATTTTCAATTCAGATACACAATAATTTTATCAATAATAATAATTATTATTTTCAGAAATTGTCAAGTAAAAATTTATATGGACTACATCATTTGCTACTTCAAAAAATATAATTTTAGCATCATTTTTCGGAAAAAAAATGTATTCTCTTTTAGGAAGGGAATAACTTATGTTTACTCAAAATAAATATTCTGTAAATTATTTACTACTTTAATATATGATATACTTTAAGAAGCTTAAAGCACTTAATATTCTGTCACTAAACAGAATACTCCATGATAAGAAACCTGATATTACATAATTGTTATACAATTTAGGAGCAGTTAATCATAGTTCAACTCAAAAGAAACAACAGATATTTTTTACAAATGAAACACAATTTTTTGTTCCCATTTTTAAGTTTTATATATTTATTAGCTTTTTACCCTTGAAAGTGTTTTTGTTTATACAATTTTTTGTAATTTCTCATTGCAGTTTTATTTCAAAATTTGATAATAAAATAGTATTTCGCTCTTAAGAAGAGATAATTCACGCGTTCGGAACTTAACTTCTGGAAATGAAGAAATTGGCAACAAGTTAAGTTTTCTGTAACAAATGTAATATTATATTTTATCATACATTTAAATTCATAAAAACTGTTCACGATTGTATGACAGCTTCATGAATTTGAATATTCTCATTTCCACTAAAGACACAACAGATTTTAATAAATGTTATTCAAAAACATTAATGAAGTCAGCCACACATTTCTTAAAAATGCTTCATAAGCAAGCATTGTTTTCAACACATGTTTAACAACACAACAAAATTCAACAAATATTTACGCAATATATTTTATTATTTGAAAAATTTCAGAAATATTTTATTACCTGAAAATTTTCATTAAGTTTCACTCTCACTCATAGGTTTTTATATTGGCATTTATATTTGGCAAGTAAATAGATGAATCAGTTCAAAAGAAGATAAACTCAGGAAAAAATCAAGGTAAATATCATCACAGTGTTTTTTACTTGCATTTTCATCATACTGAATTTTCATGTTCAAGTTCAAAAATAATCCGAGGTCCCCCAAATATATCACCTATGTCAAATATAATCATTTATGAATTTAATAAAACAGGATTTTTGGGAATGTGGTTGATTAAAATTTTCTGTTCATTTATCAACAGAAGTTAATTTTAAACTTCATTTTCTTTTCGCAATTTATTTTTTTTTTTATTTTTCCACCCAATTTTGAAACTAAATGTTGCTTTATATGCCAATTAATCAAATGTTTTTATTTAATTTTCAATGGAAAATTTCTTCTAGGAAGAGTATATTTATTGCTGCAGAAATTAGCATTCGTACCAATCTTGATTTAGATTTCCTTTTCTTTTTCTAATTTACCAGAACAATATTCAGTTGAAAAGTTTATAAAGTGATTAGGAAAAACAAAAGTAAATATCATATGGAAATTATATATAATACTAATCATTTTTAAATAACAAATTTTAAATAGCTTAACTTAATAAGCGTTTTCTGGAGATTAATTAGGTTTTTAAGATCACTGTCAAATTAAATTTAATTTTTTAAATAAAGATTTTTATAATTTTATAATAGTAAATATCTTTTCAAAGCAATAAAATTTTTGATTATTCACTTATAATGGTTACAAGAATTTTATTCAATGCAATACTAATTAGGATTTTTTAAATTGAATTTTGCTTATGATTAAAATGTTAATGACAGAAGTTATTAATAACGTCAAAATTTCGGATTCTGTGCTATATTTAGCAGCTCCATTACCATTAAGTAACATACTAAAATAGATTATACAGATTATTTTTCGAACAGAAATGAGTTTTCAATATAATTTGATATTAATATTGTAGATGAGATATGAATTGTTGAGAATAATTATAATATAAAAGCGTATGCAACAAAAAAGTCAACTAAATTTCACTCAAGATTGAGGTTGGTAAAGTATTTTTCATTATTTAAAATTTCATCAGTTTTTATTTTTAATTTACCCTATAAAATATAAGGGATTTCAGCGAAAATATGAGAATAACTTTACGCAAGTTATGTATTTCTTACCAACGAGAAAGATAATGCACTTTATATATTATGCAGATATTCAAATGTTTTTGTTACTAGAGTACAGCAAGTATTTTAGTTTTGTCTCTGTAATTCTATTTGCAATTTTATAATTATTTAATTTAACACAGCAATTTTAGCTATTAAAAATATGTGTTTGAATGAATTATTAGGTTTTAAATACTTTTATATACGTATTTTTTAATAAAATTACAACTAACATCTCAGACTGATACATCGCACAATAAGCATTTATTGGTTATTTATTTATATACTCGAGTACAAGTTTAATATTATAAATCCCCTATTGTCTTAAAATTGAATAATTACATTGTCATATATATAACATATAAACGCTTTAATAACTTTTTTTTATTATTTTACACATTGTAAGATACTCATTCTATGAGAAATATGTTGCTTAAGCAAGTACGACATTGAATGTGGCGTGATAAATCTAATTTTTCCTCGTTGCGTTTGCAAAACATGCCTGGCTATAACACCCCAAAGAGTACTTAACACCCGGAACGCAGCCCTTGAGATTAATTATCGATATTAGCCAAAATCCTCGCACATTCTGCGGTTTGCCACGTGCGCCCCGCAAACTGAATAAATGGAAACAAATCAGTCACTGATCCAGGAGATAGGTATGCCACGATAATCACCGCAGCACTTATTTGGGAATTCTAATCATCCTGCGGATCTGTAGCACCAAAGCAGGCATCAGTTGTCTGGTCGCATTAACATCAAAAGCCCATGAGGGATTCTTTATTTTATTCCAGCGAGAAACAATCGAATTATCTTTGTTCTTTGCAGATTGCCTCGATGCAATGTTGCAGTTAGTTTTCATGGCACTGAATAACTGTTGGGAAGGCTTCCCTATGCCTAATTTGATTCGCTTACTTAAAAAATAAAAACAAAGTTGCTTAAGTGGAAAAGTTCATATTAATTGTTTCGAACAAACACTCACCATGTGATGTTGAATGCATAATTATCTGTAGAATACTTAATAAAATAAAAGTTCTAATTCAATTGCTTTGATTAAAGTCTTTTAAGCAGTTTTATTCAAATTAAGAACTAGTCGCTGCTTCGGTAGCTTATTGTTGGTGGCCATGTTTAGGTAGTTTATTGTTGGCTATATCCATAATTTCATATAAAATTTTCAACACAATTAAATTTAAATAATAATATATGATATTTAAATTCAAACCTTGATTTTAATAATTAATTATTCGAGAAAATACTTTACTAATATTTTCTATGAAATTTTATACCTAAATGAAACAAAACTTTGTATTTTTTTCTATAATATACACCTAAATATGTTTAAAATATTATTTTAAAATATAAGTATTTTTAATTTAAAACTAAAACATTTCGCATGCCCTAATTCATGTTTAAATAGAAATTCTATGTAAAAAATGGGAAACACATGCGATAATTACCATTTCAAGAATTAAAATAAAGATCTTGAAGTTCTTATGAATTACAAAGTCAAAAGTCATACATTATAATACAAACCTCCAAAAATGTTTAAAATAATTTAAAATAAAAGTCTTTTTTCTTTAAAATTAAAACATTCTTATGCCTTAATATGTGCTTGAATACAAGTTGTATGAAAAAAAAATGAGAAGCATATGATGATCGTCATTTCAAAAATTATAATGATTTTGAAGGCCACTTGAATTACAAAAACAGAAGTCATACGCGTTACATTAAATAGCAATGCATGTTGCTCTTATTAATAATAATACTAGTAAAAACCAAAATGTTTCATTCCTTTTTGGACGGGGAATAGTATTAAGTAATTTATGAAGTATTTTACTTTTTAATGTTTTACTTTTATGAAAATGGAATGAAATTTGGAAGATATTTATTACGAAATATTAAAAATAACAGATTAATAAAAATATCAATAATTTTTTGTTGTTTTCTGAATATATAACTAATTTAATTTATATCAAATTGCTATAGAGCAAAGTGTTTTGTGACTTCATTCATAATTTTATATTTCATCATAAAAATTAACACTCGTATCTTTGTTAATTATTCCCTTATGCTAATTTGATATTTGCTTAATACATATGCAGTTTCTTAGCATTTCCTACATTCAAGCATATTTTGCCAAATTAACCTAATAAAAAAGTGTAGAATGAAGACATGAAAAAGTGACTTAGTTTTTTTGTATATATATAAAAACAGTTTTTTATACTATTCCTTTTAATGAATAAACTGATAAACAAGAGGCATACTTAAAAATATCTTAATAAAACTTAATGAAACATGATCTTTATTTTTAATCTTAATGAAAGAAAGCGTTATTTCTTCACCAAAGACAAATAAACTTTTGTTCAAGACCTCTTTTAATAGAAGTAAAAAAAGATGTTTGTGCGACTCTGTTTTGAAATGAAATAAAAGGTGTACCATTCAAATTCAGTCGAAATGTCAACATACAAAATTCATTTAAATCAAATTTGTTTTTCTTTTTCTTTCCTTTTTTTATAATTGAAGAATGAAACTAAAACATACTTAAATATACATATAAAATTTAAATAAAAGGTTGCGTCAGCATTTACTTCTATTTTATTGCATAAATATCTCCCTTTATTACTTTTTTTATTCACATTTTATACATAAAACAGTATGCATTATTTGTAATGTAAATATAATCTTTTAGTACATTAACTATTTTGAAGTTAATGCATTAAATTCAATGCAAACTATTGTTATATATATATATATATATATATATATATATATATATATATATATATATATATATATATATATAGATAGATAGATAGATAGATTAAATATATAGATTAAACAATAGAATTGGAAGATTTATATAGATTATTAAGGATATTTATATAGATTAAACAATTTACGATATATATATATATATATATATATATATATATATATATATATATATATATATATATATATATATATATATATATATATATATATATATATATATATATATATGCGAAAGATTGTTTTTAGCCTCAAACTATCCTTTAATTATTTAGTTTACCATAAAGAAGGAAAAATTAAATCACATGATTACCACAATTAAATTAATTATTAATTAATGATTATCACACTGCTAAAATTAAAAAATCATATTTTCTTTTCCTTTAATTGAAATTTTGTGCTTTATTTATTTACATATATAAAAAATTACATTTCTAGTACTGTTATGATAGAAACCAAAACTTTTTATAAATTTAACAGAAAAGATTTTGTAAACATTTTATTTACAACTGTTTTTATTTCCATTAACTTCAGATTCAAAAATAGTGATTTACAGTAATTTCATGCTTTCCCACTTCCTTGTTCTCTATAAATCTTTTTTTTGAACATATCAAAATTGTTTTGATGAGTCATTTCACCAGAGATAATGAAAAACGTTATAAAACAAAATTTCTCTCAACAGTTCTTTTTTCTTCTTTTGAATACAAATTATTGTCATTTTTTTAAGAAATTATAATCAAGTTATTGTAATTTATGTCTACATAACGATGATTGAAATCGTTATGTATTAATGACGGAAAACAGTAGTGTATATATATATATATATATATATATATATATATATATATATGTGTGTGTGTGTGTGTGTATATATATATATATATACATATATATATATATATATACATCATAATGTATGTTGCAACACTCTGAGCAACGCATATGTATATATTGTAATTTAATTTATAATTGTGTAAATTTAGAGTGATTTGGTAATAATTAGTAATAATAACGTTTCAAAACATTTATAAGTACTTTGATGTAACTTTATAACTAGTACTGAACTGCGTTATTAATTATGTAAGTTATGATGTAACAATCCTTTTTTAACATCATTCATAAATTTGACAGTAAACACTAAAAATCTAACTCATTTAAACTATTTTATTGCGTAACAGGAATTGACTTTTTATCAATTGTATGCTTATCAATTTTTATGAAAGAAATGTTAAATTCAAATTCTAAATATTCATATGCTTATGATAATGTCTGAATTATGTCTCTCATTTATATTTAAGATATCACAGGCATATCAGGAACAGAAAATAAAAATGTAGAATAAATTATTAACATATATTAATATAATGTAGAAAAAATCGTTTCTTACAAAAATATTTAAAATACATATATTTATGCATATAAAGTAAATAATTTGGGATATTTCTTGTTTCTGCAAACATAATTTTGAATGCAAAATCACATACCCATTAATCAAATAATAACAAAAAAATAACAAAATAATTAAAAGTCACGTATATGATAATATTAAAATGTATGATCGGTCAGAGAAATAATAGAAGACATTTTCCTTGTAAATATATGTCCGTAATGTGATTAATACGCAAGATGTTTTCATGATTAAAATACAGTCCGTAAATTATTTAATCGTATCAAATAATAAACAATCAAAATAATATTTAATAAAAAATATATCATTTAGCAATAAATGCAGCTCAAAGATTTTCCGAACAAGCATATTCCATTCATATTTTGTCAGATTCATATTAGATGAGAACACTGAGCATTACTAAAATATGATATTCTTAGATTGCAAGCACATGATTACCATGTTTGTATGATTATGATGAGCTCTGTTATTCATAATCACTAATTCAGCTTCGATATCAATCCAAAACAAACACACATATTATTCCAGAATTTGTTTCGATAAATTTGGCCAATAAATTATATTGGGTTCGATATGAACACTTAAAAGTGTTCTGTAACTCAGAATAATTCCATTTCAAACAAGTGTTTCTGAAGAATTGCAATAAATTATTCAATATTTCCTAGGTGGTAATATGACAGTGACGTCTTCATATATAAATCTGGTGCAAATCAAATTACAAACTAAAGCTAGATTCATCAGAGAAAATCACACATGCTCACAGTGTATGCTTTCAATACACTGTAGGGGGGAGGTGATTTACAAATTACAAATTTTTGGACCAGCTTAATCAACGGACACAGTGAGTTGCCAAAAATGGAACATATCTGAGAAACTTGATAGAATATAGGTCATGCTCATATTGTGACCACCTGAGAAGCTATTGTTGCTATTGCACAAGTATGCTTCAAAGTACCTATGCCATGGGAAGGCTCTACCGGTTATATGGGGGAGTCTCCTTAATATAAAAGTGAGTAGGATGCACGAAGATCCAGAAGTATCATTTCACTAAAAGAACATTGCGACCACGACCTATTTAACACATCATTTCCAAATATTTTGTGAACACGATGGATCTTTGGTAAAGCCGGAATTATAAATCACTTATTTACGATAATTAGAACGGCGCTTTAGCCAACAAGGCAACCGCAACTTAAAGATAGGAACTGTGCAGCATTTGCTTTTTTTGGCAGATACATTTAACTCTGGAACAAACCATACTCTAACATCCACCAGCATTTATACACTTTTAGAGCAGTTGTCGTAACTTAAAAATGATAAGCACGATTCCGAATTTCTTGGATTCTGCCGTTTGCGTACATTTATATTCCAACTTGTTGATAATTCTGTCCCCGTAAAATGTGTATTACATGGGTTTTCTATATCATAGTTAGTTGCTTATGCCATATGGATGCCAATAATGATGTTTATTTGGCCAGAATATTCACAAAAGAATAATAACAAAAGAGAATAAAGCAATTCAAAACAAACCAGGGAGTTCAATTTATTGCCAGTACGCTGGACAGGCAGTGTTATTTCTTCTGAAGTATTGGAGCATGTGATCTTTACACAGCTTCAGGCTTTCGTTATTTCAACACGTTTAATAACCAGATAGGATTGCTTTCTTAGATACGTGTTCCTCCCCTCTATCACAAATTAAAAACATATGGTCCATGCTTGCAAAATAACTGGTCCGGATTACACTACCCGTTACTTCAGAAGATCAACTATGTATAAGCTGCCTGGATTGCTATAACTTAAGGATACATCCAAAGCCTAATCCTTGCTGAAGCGTGTAATTGTGATTATAGCCAACAATGGCTGTCACACTAACTATTGATTTTATCATTATCCATTCTTCACAAAAAGCTGTAATTTCAATCATATAAGCTTTAACTTATCGACTGAATTTTGTTAAGATGTATCTAGTTTTTCTTGATGTTATATTCTGGATAATCAGCAAAGTACTAATATTTTTGCCTGTCCAATTAATTGATTTACCCTTTTACTAAGATAATACTACAGGCATTAGCCATTTTTATGAAGAAGGTCTGTCGTTTCCATAGAATGTTCCATATATTGAGTTCTTGAAGCTAAAGAGAAATCCCGGTCATGACAAATATATAATAAAGCGACAGCTTTTCTCGATGCCAAAAGAGTGAGAAATTCGATCTTTTATTTTTTTCTTAAAAGATATAACAAACTAGAATTGCTAACAACGATCTCACATACTTAATATGCTATCATCATTTTTAGAAGAGGTTAGTATTTTTTAAACGAAATCCATTAAACATCTGTATACATTTTTAATTCAGAGGATAATTTTGGTAAACATTTTTCAGTATATTCTCATTTGAACTTCTGCTTACTTACTTTTTAACCTTTGCTTAATATCCTGCATAGCGTAAAAAATAAGCAAAGTTAAGAAAAGAAAAAAAAATTAAATACCTATTTTATTTTTATGTGTCACATAACAGTTTATGAAAATAATTCTTGTTTTAAAAGGAAAAAAAATTGTTCTCATTTAATATCAGAAGGAAATTTAAAATAATAAATAATATTTTGTTTTAAGGGGCACTTTTATAGCGAGGTTTATGTTTATAATTTTTATTAACGGCATAATACATTTTGATTTTGCATGTAAACCACGCTCAGAATTCAGTTTGAAAAATATATCGTATCAAAGAAAACAAATTTTGTAAAATTGTCAGTTATTTGAAATAAGAATTTCATCTTAATGAATATGTTAATTTATATCCATTTGAAAAACAATTTTTATTCTAGTTTATGTTTTACTGTGATATATTTACTGATATATTTCCGTTTAATTTCTTATGTTTGGTTCACGATAAAATAATTCTCTTAAATTATCATCTAAAAAATTTATTGTAAACATTATTTATGCTTTTATAAATTACTTTTTTTTAAATAAAAATTAAAAATGTAACTAAAAAAATAAATAAATAAATCAGAAACCTCAAAAAGGCTCGAGAGAATTGTTCTATTGAGTTAATATGAAACATAGAATGATTGGACATACTTTAGAAAATGCCAAGCCTAAGATTATGAACATGAAAAACTTTAAATAAGAGAGTTTGTCAGTTCAATGATTTATTATTTATAAATAAAATTTTTCTTAAAAGTTTTTCCTTGATTATTCAAAAGCAAAAAAAAAAGTTTATAGTTTTTATTTAAAATTTGTATAATTTTAAATTTGTTTTTATAAAAACACACTTTTATATGATTTTAAAGTAAGTTTTTAAATATATATTATTGTAGAAGTAACTAATCCCATTTATTAATGAAGTATACTTATGTTTTTGATATTTCAAATGAGAATATTTATTTAGAGTTATTGAAAATATAAAATACCAAGTATTTGCTTATGTTATTTTATTTTTTAAAATACTTTTGTTTTCATAGGTATGTAATTAAGTTATAAACTATAAATTATTTTTAAATAGATAAATATATTCCTCAGTGTAATTCCTAAAATATCGAAAGAATTATTTTAATAATAAATTACTTCTAACTCATGGATTGAAAAGTCAATATTGTGAATCTTAACTTATTTAAAATGTTTCAATCATATATGATCAGGAAACAGTTTTCTTTTTCATAAATAAACATTTATATAAAAAATTAATATTATAATTGTTTTTTTGATATTATATTAATACATTTTAAATGCCTTGTAATAGTTATTTTCTCATTTGAAATTATGATTAATAAAATATTTTATTTATGATCAACACATGCTAATAACTGTCTTTAACATTAAACTATCAAATTTGTAATCTTTTCTATAAAGATGGGAAAGCTTGAATATTTATTTTGCCATTTGTGTATTGTGAAAAATTTCACTTTATTTTTTATACATTTGCTATTTAAAATTATTAAAATTATTGTTTTACGTACGTTGCTAATTTCGCATATTGGCAACATACGTAAAAAACTGTTTCATATCTTGGAAATTGTAACTCCTTCATAATAAACAACAACTTTTAATAATAATGCTTAGTCCCTGATATGCGTGAAAAAATATACAGTATAATTAAAGCTTAACTATTACACATATATTTTCCTGTCAGGAAAACAATCTGATGATGTGATATCTGCGAATGTTTCTTAATAATTTTCATCTGACACAAAAATTGGAATATAGAAAAATAGTAGTACTCAGGAGAAAATTGGAATATTCGTAAAAAATATTTCATTTAAAAAAAATATTGAAAACTAAATTTTCGGATATTATGTCATATATCATGTACGTTACTCTATAAAATACGTAAAACTGAAGGGTCTTTGAAGTATGCATTTTATTTAAGTCATGTAATCTCTATAAATTCAGAAAAGTTAGAAGATTAACTTTGCTTATTATCCTTAGCTAAAGTCTTTTTACTAAGCTGTCTAAAGATAACAAGAATATTACATTGTTAGTCTACCATGGAAATATTTCATAATATTAAACTGGAGAAGCGGAGGAATTATATTTCCAGCAGAGCTCTTCTAAGCTGCTTGAAATATTTTTCGTAAAACTTAATTGAAAGTCATTGTTTATTTTCACATATAATAATTTTATTTTTTGACAGAATAATAATTTTGAATTTTATGTAATCGATGAATTTTTATTTAATATGTTTAGTAATCTTATTTTAAACGTTTTTAAGAAGAATAATTCTTAATTTGTTTGTATGCAAACTGCAAATTGTTTTATTTTAGTTTTAGATTTAAATAAAATATTGAAATATATATATATATATATATATATATATATATATATATATATATATATATATATATATATATATATATATATATATATATATATATATATATATATATATATATATATATATATATATATATATATATATATATATATACGTTATCAAAAATTGTCTCTTAAAAATAAGAGCTAAAAGAAAGTATCTCCAATGTTAGAGAGCAACAAACAACATAATGTAAAACCTTTCCTCACTGCCTGTTATACATATTTAATAATACTAACTATTACCCTCTTTAATTGCCAACTAATAATTGTTTCTTTGTAATTATCGAGTTTCTCATTTTAGACTAAACATATTAGAGATATATTTTCAGACTACTGTCCATGAGAGAAAATATTAAAATTGAATCAAAATGTTACAATAATCAAAATGGTATTTTAAGAACAAGTAGATTTTTGTAATTCATATTACACTTGGTAATTCAAGACCTAAACTGAAATATGTAACGTAATAAATGTTTTTGACATTAGCAAATTGCAGTATTTGGTTTACTAATTTTTTTGTTAAAAACTCTTTGAACTGGCTGACGAATGGTTTGTAATCTTGCCTTCAATTCAACAGTTTGTAAAAATATTTTCTTCTCTTAAATTGCTTAAGAAAATCCTGACACAAATTGAGTACAGTTAAAGAGGAAAAGGCAATTGTTTAGTTAAATATGAAATTGGTTTTTTACATTCTATGGTTGGTGATGATCGTATGTCATTAGAAGAAAGAATAAAAAAAAGTTTTTTATGATTGTAGCTCTTAGATTTCTGCACCATTCAAACAAAAACAGCCTCATGTAAAAAACAAAAACATGATCAGATTTAAAATACATTTATTCGTTTCGTTTGCTCATATTCATTATTATTAGCTTCAAAAATGTGATGCTAAATTTTTACATATTTTCAACGTATCGAGTTACATATAAAGTTAACTCTTGAAAACATCTGGTAGCGAAGTTGTTCCTGATACATGTTGCATCATCTTCCAAAGCTTTTATATTTCTGAAAAATATGTAAACTTCCTATTTGGGGAAAATTTAAAAAAAATTTCTGAAGCATATATATCTATATCTATCTATCTATCTATCTATCTATCTATCTATATATATATATATATATATATATATATATATATATATATATATATATATATATATATATACACACACACACACATACACATAAAATTGCCTTATATCATCGTGTTATATGATGTTTTCCTTTCAGAAATGATCACTTACAAAATTATTGTGTATTCATATGTTAATTTATTTTAATACTTAACAATAATTGAACTAAATATATACAGTTGAAAAACACATTTTTCATACAAATTTAATGAGACAATATCATTGGA
Organism: Latrodectus elegans; assembly: GCA_030067965.1. Taxonomy (NCBI): domain Eukaryota; kingdom Metazoa; phylum Arthropoda; class Arachnida; order Araneae; family Theridiidae; genus Latrodectus; species Latrodectus elegans. Next base: position 39,096,082 of record CM057820.1, on the reverse strand, counting down.
TAATCCACAAGTTTTATGTTTACTTTGCAAACAATAATAGGCAAATTATCATTCAAAACGTTAAGCTTAATATAAAGAAAGGATTATAAAATTTTGAATAATTTAATTCAAAATTATAAGGTCATTGTATATTTTTCACAGTTTATTTTAGTATAAGTTCTTTTTAATATCTATAAATCTATAAGGTAAAGCACGTATTTATAATGATAATTAATTCATTTTTTCTCTTATCACCTATCCATTCAGTTTGACTGTGAGCAAACAGTTTTTGGATGAGGTTTTTTTTATTTCGTATGTTAATCCACATTAAGTACAAATGACATGTTTGCTTATATTAAATTCAGTTAATTCATATATGTTACTGATTCGAAGATTTACCAAATCTTCACGAACATAATTTATCTTTCATATTTATTTTATTAAACAATGAATTAATGTAAAATAGCACAGTTTGTTGACAGCTATGGTTAAAAACAAAGTTGAATATTATCTGAAGTAAAACCAAAATGGAAACGTGAAACAAATTTCACATTTATTTTACTGTTTTTCTTGAAGTGATTGAAATGTGAAACAAATGTAAGCATGTATTGTTCCATTATTCTGTATTCTTAACGAATAATTCCTTTACTCTATTTCCCTATAATATTGGGAATGCGTGGGAAAAGTAATTTTCTAGTATAAGATATTTTTAATTTTTTTTTATTTTTGTAATGAAAACCAATGTGTTATAGTTTTATATTTTCTCTGTTTTCTTAGATGATATTTTTTAGTTTAAACATATCGAGGCTAGATGAATCTATAATAACTTTATGATTCATTCTTCATTTTTACAATTAAAATATACATATCTAAGCCATTGTTATAGTTTCTGAAATCAGTATCCGAAACTATGAACACATAATAGCTAAGTACATATAATTATAGGATACTTCCCATGGATTCTGATAACAGATATGGTCTCGTGTGAATTGAGAGTAATCGAATCTGGACGAACATTGTGATCTTCAAAGATATTGAACTATATATGTTCTTACAGAATCGGTAGATGTACTTCGTCATTTATCATAAATTATGAATATGAAGAGAAATGATTAATTATGTAAATAAGATTATCAAATTAATAAACTATTTTTTATTATTAGATTGACACTTTTAATTGTTTTCATATAATTTGAGACATGAATAATACTGTTATCAAAAATATAATTTAATTCATTCACTTAAAATGTATTTACCTTATTACAATCTCTAATTACTTTAAGCATTAATAGCATAACAAATTATTAAATATACACAATAAGGTAGATTTTAATAGATTAAACCATATGTTACAAAAAATTATGAATATTATCTAGTTATTTTATTAATTAGTTTTAAGACTTTGCAACTCAAAACTAATATACATGACACTAGATAATTTTATATTAGATGTAAAATGTTATTATAGACACAGTCCGCGTATGATGTAAATTCCCACATTGTAATTTTTCCTACTCTAACAAAAAAAATCTGATCTGAAGTCATTAGTCATGGCCATTAAACATCGTGGGTGGTCATTTATTCGTCATAAGAGAGAAGAACATCCTGTGAGAGGGAAATGTTCAAGTCTGCCTTGAAAATTGAGTTCAAAGAATGCTGTGCACTCAATGAGCTTCAGAAGTTGTGTTTTTCTAGTTTAATGTCATTTTTTTCATTGTCTTTCTTTGATAAGGACTTATCAAAGAAAGACATTTACTAGAAATACTTCTCAATATTTACAAGATACATTTCTATAAATGATATGTTGACAAAATTACACTAGTGTTATAAGATATTTACATAGATTACACCAGTGTTATTAGATACTTGTGCGATGCATAACAATTATTTTGTGATTTGTGGAACATTTTGAAATAGCATTAATTATAAATTAATATTTAAAGTTGCTCAAAAAATAAATTAAACAGGAAAGATTCTGTGAAAGGATATAAATTACCATTATAATAGTGATTCCAAATTGAAATTAATTATTTACATTGAATTTTTTGCAAACATTTTACATAAATGACCTTAAGTATTTAAATGCTGACTGAACGCATTTTAAGTAAGTAATGGTACACATGTTTGAAATTCATTTTGCCTTTAACTGAATTTTTAAATATTAGGAATTTTATTTAATAGTTTATGTCAGTAACATCATGTATTTGTATATTTAATCATAATTTCATAACTCCTTGGTTATTTTATAATATTTTTATTCATAATATACATATATATATATATATATATATATATATATATATATATATATATATATATATAATATATATAATCAGAGTAATCATATAATACAGGAAATTTAAATTCTTCAATAATAAAAAATAACAATTAATCTAGTACCTAATTATTTATTTTAATGTAATTTCAAACTCAAACTATAAAATTTAAAACATAAAATTCACTCTAACTATAAAATATAACCTATAAAATTAAATAATATTGCACAAACAATGATATTTTAATTCAGCTTTTACTTTGAGCTAAGTTGACTTAAAGGGAAATAATTCTAGATTTAGAAAACAAAAAATAGCACATTTCAAAAGCATGTCTTCTTTTTGTTGTTAATTCTTTTTTGTTCTATAAATTAATTTCTACAACAATGGTAGAGCTTGCAAAAAATAGTTCATTTTTTGCAGTTTCTAGGAAAATGTCTTCAGTCATTTTTTAAAAGCTCTTTTGATGAAGAATTCCAGATAATCTAATGTTACTCATTAAATTATTCCCCTCTTTACTTATTTTTTTTTTTGCCCGATAATTGATCGATTCCCAGAATTCCATATACCCTGAATTTCCTCATTAAATTATTCCAGTTCCTGCTTTTGAATTTTATTGAATGAATTTCTATCGGAAAACTGGAATTTTATTCAATATTGAATTTACATAAAATTTTAGTTGCAGCATAATTTTTATTTACATTTGAATTAATATTAATATTAACGTTATTTGAAATTAATAACAACATAAATGCAACATTGTGATTTTCTAATTGAAAAGGAAAAATATTAAACTATTTCTTAAAGGTCACCAATATTATTTATTTGTGATAAATTTTACATGAAGTACAAGGCATAAATAGTTTGAATTAAATTCGCTAGTTTTGAAAGCGTACTAATTATATAATGTGTTGTATTATATGATGTTACATACTTTAATTTTAGAATGATACTTGTAGAAAATTTTACGATGAAATATTCTGATAAACACTCAAGTAAAATTTAAGTAATTATATTATATTCTATATATTTAGTGCAGCATAATTTTAAAAAAAATTGCAATTATAAAAAATGTAAAATTTTTATACCAAATTAAAAATAAAAGTTCAAAATACTAAAAATACTGATACATTTAGCTTTTCTATGTCATATAATAGCAGTTCAAAATAAATTGATAACTATTTGGTTTTCATTTACTTGGATGAATTATTTGGTTTCGGATATTCATACTACACAAAACTTTCTATTTATTACTTGTGGGTTGCTTTCTCAAGCTTATTATATTTAATTAACATACTGAAACATAATCTTGAAAATTTGTTTCTCTAAATAAATGCTAACTTTGTAATGTGATAATGCTTTAATATGTTACGAAACATTAAATTCTTTCTGGTAATTTTTTTAATAATTAAATATTAAAAAATTTAACAAAATCTTTCTCTCAAACTTCATATATATATATACAGGGTGAGCCAAAAGTTCGTTACAATTTTAAAAATTCATAAAAAAAGAAGAAAGTAAGTTAAAGAAGTGCGGTTTGCAAGAAAGGGCTCACAAGGTAGTCGGATTTTTATTTGTAGCAAAAAACGTTTTAGTTAAAAAAAAAAAAAAAAGTCGCCTATAGATGGCGCTGAATGTCTGAAACACAAAGAAAAGGACAATAGTAGCTCCATTCATTTATTCTGATAATAACAGTTGTTCAATATGACCTCCAATACATTGTACGACACAACTAAGGCGACTCGCAACGCCCATTACAGCGGAATGCAATATGTCGGAATGAATTGCAGAAACCTCACGACAGATGGGATCTTTGAGTTCGGTTAATGTTAAAGGAGATGAATGGTACACACGTGATTTCAAATAGCCCCACAACCAGAAGTCGACCGGAGTGAGGTCGGGTGATTGTGGAGGCCATGCGATCTTGCAACCTCGACTGATCAGTCTCTCTTCACCAAAGGTACTCAAAAGGAATCGTTTTACTGGATTGGCATAATGTGGTGGTGCGCCATCCTACATAAAGTTTATTACAGATAACACACCTCTTTGATTTAATGCGGGCACGACTTTGTCACGCAAAAGAGTGAGGTAACGCTTAGCGGTTACTGTGCACTTTTTCCAGCCCAATCTGGGACACGGTTCTTCAAAAAAGAAAGGTCCGACAATGAAAAATGAGGTGAAGCCACACCAGACTGTCAACTTGGCTGGATGCAGAGATTTCGTCGTGTATTCACGAGGATTAGATGTTGCCCATATACGAGCATTATGAGTGTTGACATCCCCGTATAGTGTGAAGTGCGCCTCATTCGTCCAAAAAACGTTGAACAACTACTAAGGGTCGTTTTTGATTCTTGCCATAGCCCACTCGGCAAATGATTCCCGCATAGCTGTGTCTCCCAGTTGTAACTCCTGCAGTGACTGCAGTTTGTAGGGTTAGAGATGCAATATCCCGTGGAGGATACGTCGAATCGATGATTGAGGCACATCCAATATTCTTCCAGCTTCGCGAGCACTGCTACTCCCAATGGACGCTTCCGCCACTAAATCATTCATTGTGGTTTCTACCGCAGTAATTCGGCTCTCCGCCAACGAGGGTCTTCCACTGCGGGGCCGATCCTCCAAAGAGCCAGTTTCCTCGAACCTCTTGACAAGCTTGACTATTCCAGGACACGATATGGGGCCTTTCTTCGTCTTCAGTCCTTTCGTCGTGCGAAATTTTCGCAACGCAATAGTTGCTGACTTTCCGTTCAAATAGAACAACTTCACCAACAATGCTCGATCGGGTAATGATAACATTTTGAAAGCGAATAAGAAATTCTCGAGTATCACGGCCTTTTATCGCAAAATTAATTTGCATAATTCTGCTGAATCTCTCGATGTCAGCGCCATCTATAGGTGACTTTTTTAACTAAAACTTTTTTGCTGCTAAAAAAAATCCAAATACTTTGTGAGCCCTTTTTTGCAAACCGCACTTCTTTATCTCATTTTCTTCTTTTTTTATGAATTTTTAAAATTGTAACGAACTTTTGGTTCATCCTGCATATATATATATATATATATATATGTATATATATATATATACATGTATATATATATATATATATATATATATATATATATATATATATATATATATATATATATATATATATATATATATATATATATATATATATATATATATATATATATATATATATATATATATATATATATATATATATATATATATATATATATATATATATATATATATATATATATATATATATATATATATATATATATATATATATAATGTATACATATATATATATATATATATATATATATATATATATATATATATATATATAATAATATGATATTAAAGAAAAAGAAGTAATTTTGGATCATCTTTTATCAGTAAAGAAGTAATTGGCCGATTAAGAAGCTAATTCTCTAGAAACTGATTAATACTAATGGCTTGTAAATAATTACAAAATCATCTCCTTTTAGCGCAAGAAAAATACATATATTGTAAATTAAAAAATCGTCATCGACGTTTATATATATATATATATATATATATATATATATTTTAAATAAACTTTGTTTACATTTATTTGTCATACTAAATATATTATTATTCATTTCGTTTTGAATGTTAATTAAATTGAATAACTCATTTTACATGAATGCATATCTGTATGTTGTCTGTTTGTGAATATTGATTGTAATTAAATATTTTTTTTTCTATCATGAAAATGTTGTTTTTTAAAATATATTCTTAGGTCAATGGGAAATTAAAATGTCCAATAATATTAATCTGATTTCTCTATAAAGTTTTCAATAAATAATTATGTTGAAATAATTTCATTCGCAAATTGTTTTATCAAATTTTGTTGATTTACTTTCAAATTGTTATTTTTAAGTGTTATTTAGCAATGCGCTTTAACATCATTTAATAGGATCTTGAAGAAAATTTCTTTTAATAATATATAAAGTTTAGTATTTTTAATAAACGTCATTTTATTTTCCTCAAGATATTATGGAATTATATTTACGTTCTCAAAAATAGTAATAATATTATTTAAGAGATTCATCATGGATATCCTGTCTTAGGTTCTAATCCAATACCATCCCTAAGAGCAAAAATTTAAACATTTAACTTTCTGTTCTTAGTTTAAATTTTAGTTATAATTTAATAATTTTGTTATAATCTTTGTTACAAATATTTTAGGGGCAAAATATTCATGCTCACTTAATACAAAAAAATTTTTCATAATTCACATCCTATATACTTTATTTGTATTTAAATATAATACTAGTCTGTATGTTATTGGAATTGTTTTAAATCACGTATGCTCAATTTGCCAATCCTTTTTTTTTATTTAATGAGTTATTTATAACACATTATTATTATATTCAACTTCTTTGTTTTAAGCGTCTAATTGTTAATGAAAACGATCGATTTAAAAACAATATTTTAAATGAAAACCATATTTAGGTTATTAAAGGCAGTTTTATTTGTTTTTAATGAAATTTTACAAATAAAATTCCAGGCAAACTAAAATTTGAGTTAAATAGAAATTTCAAACATCTTTGATATGCGGTGAAGTGAATGAAAACATCTAATCCACAAATTTGAAAGTTATGTAGAAGGAAATTTTTATTCTAATTACATTCTGCTTCTCTATATTATTATAATTACTTTATTAAAAATAATTTAAAAATCTCTTAATAATTAGCTTTTAAACTGGCAACGGTTTGAACATATACACTATCTGTCAATCGCTTATACTTATGTGGACAATTAAATAAAATATTGCATTGCTGGAATATACATTGTTAGATTTTCCATGTTTTGCATATTTTTTCAAAAGCATCCTTCTGTATTGCATTTATTATAGTTCACGTATTATAAGCTTAAGCTATTTAACGATGAAACAAATATTACTTTTAGTAATTTTAAAATGATTTTTTTAAATAATGTATAAAAGTCAAATATACTTGACTATGATTATAGGTAAAATTAAATTAAAAGTATGTTTATTGGCATATACATCAATGGCAAAATAAGTTTAGATGTATATATTCATTAGATTCAGTATCTTATGCTTAGTATTTTTTAACAATGACTTCAATATCTATTCCCGTTGAGGTAATCAAAATTTTCCGAATGTAAAAACATTTTTTTAAAAATTCCATGGATTGTTTTTGACGCATTTAAATTATTTTTAGAAAATTATTTTGTTTGAATATTGTAACTTTTGGTTTAATAGGTTTAAGATTTAAGCCTTGCAAATTTAACAACCTTGATTTTTATTAATATAATTATTTTTAGCATTTTTTACTAATGATAGCTATGCCTTCCACAAATACTGACTTTTACTAGAATTATATCTTGTAAATTGGCTTATATATGTGGATTTATTTACATTTATGTGCCAAAAATCTTATAAAGTTCTTATACTTACACATATTTCAAAACTCACAATAGTTTTAAGCAATACTCCTTAAAAATTGATAAATTTCACTGTATTTTTTTAAATATTTAAACAAAAATACTAATACTAAAGTCAACTACATATACTTTGTAAATAAATACAAGGTAAATTTGGCCTACAGAAAAATAATATATAAATAATTTATATCACTTTTATCACCAGTATAAGATTCTGTACGAAGTTTTTTCAATCAAAATGGTTAAAAGCAAGTAATCAATTTTCATAAAAAATTTAAAACATTCACAAAATATCATTTATAAATTCTTAATATTAATATCTAAGAAGCCTTATCTTTCCGGAAGAAATTTTCATTGTGTATAAGTTGTGTTATTACAGAAGAAAAACAGAAAATCTTTCTAGCACCCAAAACAACAGAGGTGTTTCCAGACAGCAGAAGTGCAATATTCTTCGTTTTATTCTGCAATACATTTAGCCAAGTATTGAACTCACTGACTTCCATTCAGAAACAGGTAATCGTTTCCTTAGGAATCAATGTGCTAATCAGAACTATAATTGAAAAAAACTATGTTTCAAACATTTTTGAATTTTATAAATTTTTTTAGAATTAAAATCATTTTTACTTGCTTTTTGTTTTGTTTTGTTTTTTTAAATAGAACAAAATTGCTCTCTAATTCAATAGTACGAAGTTCTTATTAAATTTTTAGCGAATGTAAGTATTGAAATTCACTCAAATAAAATTAGGAAATTCATTTGAAATTATAAATTACGAGTGTATTTAATTAAATTTTTTTATTTAATTTTGCATTTTTTTATTTTATTACAAATAAAATTACTTTGCATCTTAGCATGTTATATATTGATTTCTTGGTGTTCATTAAATCCCTCTTATATTTTGTTTAATTTTTATTATTCTATCTTATTAGAAGGCAACAATTTTTCGTTTTATTTAATTTATTTAGCAAATCTACTGAGAATGTTATCAGATCAAATTTCGTATAGAAAACTTAAAATATATAGATTGTTTCGAACATAAAATTGTTTCTAATCCCTGAATGAAAGTCGTTTCTGTCAGTTTCTTATGAAGACTTGGGAAATTTTAATTTTAGTACCATTAAATTCCTTTTTAAAAGTTTTAAACTCAAGTATAGTTAGGGGAAAAATTTATTGCTTATTTTCATTGTTTATTCTGTTATCTACAACTAATTGAATTCAATTTTAATACTGTTGATATTTTTTTTAAAAAATCTATTAATTTTGTAGACAGGAGAGCTAAATGTCAATGTATAATATATACTGAAAATCATAAATGTTAAGAATATTTGAAAAAAATTTCGAATACATTTCAGTAAATTTAAATTTAAATAAAAATTGAATGATGAATTGCAAAGAAACTATTAAATTGAAGAACTAAATTTAGGTTTATATTTATCTCATGGAGAATCGAATACTGAAACTAAATTTGTTTAAAGATCATATCATTTGCAATTCTGTTCTATTAAAAATATTTAGATTTTTGGGAGCTGATGAACTTATTACAAATAAACAATTTTTAAGATCCCTTTAAAAATAAAATAAAATAAACACTTTTATTCGGTGTATGGATTTATCTAACAAATCTAAGTTAGCTTATTCAAACGTAAATAATATTTTGAGTTAAAAATCAAGCCAAACAGTGATTAAATCCAATTCATTCTACTTTCATTCTTCAATTCTCATTCATAAGTTCGTTATTTAATCGAATACTATATAAATATATGTTATTTAAGTTGCATCCTAGAGTAAAGTAAATAATTTTAACTAATACTCAAAAGTTATTATTACTCATTTATTCCAAAAAGACATTTTTCTAAACAAATGAAGTCTGAAAGTTAAATACAGTGTCACTTAATAAGAATTTTAAAGAGGAAGTTAATGAAAAGAATATTTTTACTGAGCAATGGAATTCACATCAATGGCAAATATATTTAAATTTTCTTATTTAACAAAGAAAATCTTAACAGATGCAGTAAATTAAGTTTAAACCTCCAATAGAAACTTTAATTTTCTATTCCCATTCAGATCAGAGTATATTTCCAGCTAAGTCTGGAAAATTTAGTAATTGCATTTGAAGTACTTAAGAGTATTTTGGAAACTATAATATTTAAATAGTTATTTTGAATGAAGAGATATAGTTTTTTTTATTTCCTGTTGTGTTCTTAGTTTTTTTAATATGTTAATTTTGTCGAACATATTATTGATATTATTTTTTTAGTTATCTTAAAAAGATTGCTAAAAAATAGAATTAGAAATTTCTGGTGCATATGAAAATTAAAGTATTAATTTTCATATGCACCAGAAATTTCTTATATTTATCCATAAGAGACCATAAAATACATAAGTGTGCTTTGATATATTTCAACAATCAGCCTTACAAAAATATTACGATTCAAAATTATCATAGACGATATTCTTCTCGAAAAATAAAATTAAAGAAATTATAATTAAAAAAAAGGGTCATCACTTCTTCCTGTTGAAAAGCTAAAATAAATTCGGTAATAATGAAACAAGGATATATATAGATGTCAATATATAACAGTTAAATATTTATAATAAACACATGAATCTCTGCACGTTTTCTAAATTTCAAGCAAAATTAGTCACACGTATCGATTTAATTTAACTGAAAAGGAAATCAGTTATTCACCAGAGGTTTTTATTTATATCTACTTTCCAAAATGGATGTATTTAGATTTCTAATGTTGAGCATAGCTTAATTACGTTTTCTTGCAAATTTTTAAAATTAGGTTTTACAAATCAAAACATTTCATCTTATGCAATGTCATAGTCGAATATATATATTTTAATGTATCATTTAGATATTTAAAAATAAACTTTTAGGGCAACTCAATCACAAGAATATTTGTTTCAAAATCGTAATCTAATAACATGTCACGCGTTTTTGTATTTTCTTGAAATTTCTATTTATTTTCGGTTTAGTTGAAGTTAAACTTACAAAATAAATGTATCATGTTCTTAAAGAGCAATTTTTACTTTAATCTCTAGAAATTAACTCCAAAATATAAATTGTTATATACTATTATATTTTGTTACAGAAAACAATAATAAATGCTTTGTTGTACATTAATATTCGGTCTTCCATATTAAATATATTATGCACTTATGTTACTGTGTTGTAAAGTAGATTCTAATTACTTACTTTAAATCAAACGCAATTGTATCTATTTCTAATTTCCTTACAGATACTCCAATGGTATTTCGTGAAATGTGTTTTTTTTTTGTCAGATTAATTAATGGTCATTTATCATATCTGAAAAAAGATTAAAAAATAATTTAGAGATTTTTCACATTTTGCTATATTAATCAATAATTAGCTAGAAAGTGTTTCATAACTTCGTATAATCACCGTAGTATTAGTTTCCAGAGAGAAGAAGTTTGATATGTAGAGGGGATAACCACTCAAAATTTCAGAAGAAATAAAATACAAGCATTCGATTACTAAACACTAAACTTGTCTTAAAACAGCCAAGCAATTGACATTATTTCATGTCTAAATGTTGTTGTTGTGTCTTAGACTTCATGTGTTTGACAAAGTCAGACAAGATCTATCAGACCGAAAATTCGAAGAGAGTCAAAGGCGAGAAGCGGGAACGAATTCTAAAACAAATAGAAGGATGAACTTTCTCCTGTGACACATCAATTTTTGACTTTGTTGGTCTTATTATATTTTGATATTCTTGATATTTATTAGAACAAAACAACATATATCTAATATAGGCTAAATAATTCATTTTAAGTTTTATTTTCGCAGGACGAAGTATCAGTGTGGATCCGTAAAGGTTTGGTCCAGATTTTGTGGTCTGGAATACATACCTTTTTCACTTTACATGGATGGGTCACTGACTGTACATTTCTTTAAGCTGAAAAACTGTGAACGGTGTAGATACTGTTTCTATTTATTACTTGCTCCAAGCAGAAAAATCCTAAATTTACTGTTGTCAAAAATTACATTCAGTTTTTTAGGAACATGACGATTATGTTGCATATATTTCGTAGTCTACTGAATGACTAGACTTAAGAAATTAGACAGCACTTGTGGTCTATTTCGGGAAAAAGATTGAAATCCCGTTATTTTCCAGTTGCATCGCTACAGAAGAGTTTCTGCGTGAGTAGTAGTATGGTACAATTAAGAATGACGTTGCTAACGCAGACAGTTAATCATTTCAAATAATGTTTATAATATTCGAGATCTTATAATTGCTTAAAGTGCACCCACACCTTCTTAGATGTAAGGACACATTTATGTATCAATTTTATATTATTTTGGAGGACAACTATTATATATACATAACTCTAATGAAAGCAGGCTTTTTTAAACATTATACTTCATAAATTCTAATAAAAAAATTATATAAGAAAGTATTTTATATTATGGATCAATTATTACATTTTGTAATTCAGTCCTTTGTATGCAAGAAGAAATTAAGCAATTTCAAAATATTTCTTGATAGGGTAAATTTTTTGTCAAAAAGTTAAAATCCTTTCTCTCTTCTTAGAAGATTTTTTAATTCACTAATTTTAAATATGTTTCATATACTTCAATTTATTACTTAACATCCTAGCAAAAATAATTTCTGAAGAACCACCGATGATTTTTAAAAGTTAAAATTTCTAATATTACATTTTAATGATCAAAATTACCTCAGTTAAACTACCAGAATCAAAATTCTAAGTATTTAGTTAAATTTATATATTAATAAAAACTATTTTTAATTTTCCTGATTAAACTGAATACACTTCTTTCAATTTTCATTAAGAAAAGAATTTTTGAGTTGCATTTATGTTAAAGAATACAAATTTTATATTTTCTTATATTTTTAGCTTTATTTTCAATTAAATACTATTAATGAAAGCTTCAGTATTTTTTTAATAAATAAAACCCTTTAAAAGCTAAGAAAATTACAATAACAAGTTTTAAAATCCTCTTTAATCATTGAAAAGGAAATAAGGTTGTGCTTGAAACTAAAATACCTATAATAAAGTAGTGTGGATTAAATAATAAACATTTTAACATTTTTTTAATCTTTCTGATATATATTCAACTTTTCTATGTCGTATGTAACTTTTCAGTGGGAATCTTGATTATTTCTTAAAATATGTTTTTTTGAGTTTCAATAATAATTTCAATGTTTGTAAAAATTATTTTCCCGTAAATTCAAATGTTAATATTTTGCAGGATTAAATATATCTTTAATGCATGAAATCTCAGCTTTATGCATGAAAGTGTAATTATACCTTCTCATATGAAGATTGCGTTTGAAATATAATTTTCAGTGAATAAATTCAGACTTATTATGATTGGTAAGAGGAAGCATGTACAGTTTATTTTTCCCAATGTTGCAGCTTTAATGATAAGATTTAGAAATATTCAAGTATATAGAAAGGAATTCTTAAGATTTTAGTAAATATCTTGGAGATTGTAAGCCACGAAATTTTACTAGCCTCATAATAAGCTAATTACGCTGTTCTCAGAATTCTACAGAATGTTATCTCATATAAAATCATAGAATATCATTAAATTGATTAAAATTTACTCTGTGAATAATGTCAAATATCTGTACCATTTGTATAAATATTTCAATTAATGTAATAACGTTCATGACGATCAACTTTGATGCCTTTGTAAAATTCGAAGAAATGTGAAGTGACAATTTTTCTCAGATTCAATGGTATCCACTGTGGATTGAAGCTTGTATTTCTTATTTTATTCGGTGGTAAATTTCACGTATCGCTTACCATATTAGTGTCTTCAAAGTTTTCTGATAATCTTTTTTGGGGAAAGACCAGCTATCGAAACAAATTTAGGTCAGAAGACACTATTTCGTTAATTTCCAAATGTTTTCCTGGTGTAACACTCCCTACCACAGTTGAGCTATTTACTCCTTTGTGACAGAGATAAGTAATAGCATGAATAGCCATGATTTGCTTAACACTAGAATAACACCACTGAACTTATCAAGATAAATTTTATTTCGTTGAATGTAATCTTATCTACAGAGGATTGTTTTGCAAAAGGGCGCCATGGTGAACTTATCAAATATCCATCTTTATATGTGCATTTTACTTGGTAACACAATTTGCGTATAAGAAACTTGTCATGCAGTTTTCTGCGTTGAAGCAAATGGACATTCACTACAACTCTATATATTGGTACTATCATTCTATAAAATTAATGATTTCCAAACAACTACGTCTTCTTCCTGTCATCTAAAATTCATATGATTAGCATACCATTCTCTTGATGGAGCAATTTGATTATATACATATTTAGACAGTTATATAAAAAATTCTAAGCTGCAATTACTTCAATAAGAATAAACATTTTACTAACTCTATGACAATTATATAAATATTAAAGAATTTCATGTGTTCTTAAAAACATTTTTAAGGAAACAATTTTTACATTTGTTTTTTAATCCCAATAATAGCATCCACTGTGGCTGATAATATTAACTAAATGACTAAATAAAATGAAAAATTTTATTTCAAAATATGTTATTAAAATAATGTTTTTTCTTAAAGCTTTAAACCACTAAAAGTGAAGGAAATAAGACTTCATGATTATAATATTTAAGAATCTTATTACCGCGACATTGATTGACAAGATCTGGATAACATTCTCCGCTTTCTGGATATGAAAGAAGAACTATAACCAACCGCATAATTTACAGACCTTATAGGAATCAGTTATTGATAAAACTGTTCATTTTACTATAACAATGCCAATACTAAAGTAGGAATAATACGTGGTTTTGAAACACACACATTTTTTTACATATGTTTTAAAAATAAAATAAAATATTGCTTCTTAAAATAGTCTGAATTTTCACATAACTTTATACAAATTTTAAAATATTTTGAAAAGTTTTGATTATACAATTCACTTGCCAAAGTATTACTAAATTGTTGAATAAAAAAAGAAGAAAATTGCTTGCAAAAGCGATTGAGTTTAAAAAATTGCTAGAGCTATGATTTCTTAAAAAAATATAGTTTTCATTTATCTTTTAAAAGCAGAGTAACCAAAAAATGAGGAAATGACTATTTAAATAACACAGATTTTATATGCTTTCACAATAATTTAGTTATAAAATGAATATTGTAGATTCAAGGTAATATGAATGAAATAACCAAATTCAAGGTAATATTAATGAAATAATAATAATAATAATAAATAATATTTTTATTTCAGTTGGCTGTATTAGACTTGTGATAAGTGAATTTGTTAAAGATAAATAGTATTTTAAATATCTATATGCTTATACATACATATATATATATATATATATATATATATATATATATATATATATATATATATATATATAATATAGACAGTGATGGCCAAACTTGTGGAGTGGACACTTTTGGAAATTTTTATTTTTTGAACTTTGTATGCTTATAGAAAGCGTTATGTTTCACAAAATGCAAACTTGTATATATCATTTAAAAGTAAATTATTTGCAAAATTAAATTATTTGCAATACAGAAAAAGTTAAGCGATAATAGTTATCGATATACATTAGACAGTGATGATTGCAGTAAGTTATCAGTACTTAGTAGAGTACTCTTTATTTTTGATTACAGCTTCACATCGACGTTTCATTGAGCTGAAAAAGAGTTTTAAGCTCTTCTTTCATTATTACATAATGCCAGGAAACAATTATAGCCTCAATTAGTTCTCTTTTATTTGATGGGTGCCTCATTCAGACAAGAGTTTTCAAGCAGTGCCACAAATTTTCGATAAGATTGAGGCCAGGACTGTTTCCTGGCCAAGACAACAATTTAATGCTCTTTGTACGAAACCATTCTTTCGATATTTTGTCCGAGTGGCAAGGAGAAGAATCCTGCTGAAAAATAAACGAAGCATTGTTGGGAAAGAAATCTCTGATGGAAGGGAGAAGTTTTGGTTCTAGAAAAATGTTAATGTATTTTCTGGCATTCAGTGTCCCATCGATGACATGAAGGTGACCAATACCATCTGCTGACATGCATGACCAAATCATAACACTAACTGGGTTCTTCACAGTTGCTTGAATGCAGTCAGCCTGTCCTCTTCTCCTATTCTACGTTTTACATATTTTCGTCCATCACTACCGAATAAGTGGTTTCATCTCTCCATATAACTTGTGACCACTGATCATCTGTCCAATTAATGTGTTCCTTTGCCCACTGTAGTCTTTTTATTTTTTTATTTATTTATTTATTTTTTTTTTGCTGAAAATTAAGATTAGGCTTTTTTTGTGGAATTCTATCTCTCAGTCCAACATCTGTTACTCGTAATCTTCTCCTGATTGTTCTTGAACTGACAGAAACACCAGCATCATTCAGATCACTTCTGATGGCCGATTATGACATTTTTCTATCTTGGAGACAGAGTCTTTTTATTCTTGTGTCATCAATAGATGTGGTGCACCATTTTTTAACATTTTCCTTCTTTGTTTTTTATTGAATTTGTCTCCTGATAACGTAAACAAAACTTTCGGACTCGAGATGTAGTCACTGAACCACCCACCTGTCTTGTAATTTCAGCATGGGAAAGATCACTTTCTCGTAACACAATAATATTACATCTCTTTCTAGGTGTCCAATCTACTCTTTTATTTGATGTCATTTCTTTTTGACTAAATATTAAAATATTTTACAAAAATTCCTACTTGTAATTGCAGTATATAAGAAACAGGTCCTCCTTCCACAGAACAAAGCAAAATAATGAATTATTTCAAGTGTAAACATGATACCAACTTCTACTGGCAGTTACTAACATTTGATTGGTTCTGAGAACAAGAACAGTGATTGGTCAGGAAAACTTGACATTACAAACCACTTCATACCTGTGTTTTTATTTATTAAAGTACATATAACATTTTTTATATTGCAAATAATTAAATTTTATGTTTGTATTAAATTCAGCAATAAATTCTCTTTAAAATGATATATACAATAATGCATTTTGAGAAACGTAACGTTTTCTATAAGAATACAACACATTAAAATTTCCAAAAATGTCCACAATTTTGGTCACTACTGTGTGTGTGTGTATATATATATATATATATATACGTGTGTGTGTATACATATGTGTATATATATATATGTATATATATATACATATATATATGTGTGTGTATACATATGTGTATATATATATGTATATATATATATATATATATGTATATATATATATATATGTATGTATATATATATATATATACATATATAAGGAATCATCGAATGAAAAGGTACGAAACGACACGGTGGGTACAAATGTAGACTTAATTCATTCAAAATACACACCATAGGTATGAGCAAAACGATCACACTGATGAACAAGCCACAGGATTCCTTGTTCCCAAAATTATTATGGCCGTGACGAGATCCAGTCCTTCACAGCGTCCTGGAGTACGTTGTCCTAAATGAAGCGTTTCCCTTTCAGGTGTTACTTCAGTTGACCAAGCATATGGAAATCTCAGGTTGACATATCCTTTCTGTATGTAGGATGGTCCAAGGTCTCCCACTTGAACTTCTCCAGTGCCATATGTGTGACTCTTGAGACGTGTGGATGTGGGTTATCATGGAGCAAAACCATACCCTTCATGAGCAGCCCCAGTCTTTTGTTCGCGATTGACCTGCGTAGGCATTGGAGTGTCTCACAGCACACATCGGAGATTATGGTTTTCCTATGCTTGTGTAATTCCATAATTATCGGATCTAAAACGATGAAAGAGACAGTGAGCAAACACCTTTCCTGCAGACGGTACTGTTTTGAACACTTTGGTGACGACTCACACTTGAGGTGACGACTCATGCTTCCACTGGTTTTTCATCTTCCGTTGTCAGAAATCGGATAACACCTCGCTGCTCCTCAATCGTCGAATATTACAACGCGAACGATATCCTGTCCTCATACGGACTGCTGCATCATTTGGACGCCGTTTTGATGAGAGCCTCTGCTCCCTCTCCTGTGCACATGGGTGCCCGAGCCTACTCCAATCCTAGTCAGAGACTCCAATCACATCCCGATATGTCCCACTACGTTCTCCCATCGCGGAATATGTAAATGTTTACTGTTACCTTTTACGTCGTTTCGTAATTTTCCATTTAATCTCTCTTTGTGTATATATATATATATATATATATATATATATATATATATATATATATATATATATATATATGCAAGTAATTTATTATGATATAAAGAATCTCATTTGCCAAATGAATTAAAATAGTAAAAATAATGAGTTCATGTGTGTGTGTGTGTGCGTGCGTGCGTGAGTGTGTGTGTGTGTGCGTGCGTGAGTGTGTGTGTGTGCGTGCGTGTGTGTGCGTGCGTGCGTGCGTGTGCGTGTGCGTGTGCGTGCGTGTGTGTGTGTGTGTGCGTGCGTGCGTGCGTGTGTGTGTGGGTGGTGTGGGTGGGTGGGTGGTTGTGTGGATGGGTGTGGGTGGGTGGGTGGTTGTGTGGGTGTGTGTGTGAACTTATTATTTTTACTATTTTAATTCATTTGGCTAATGAGATTCACTATATTATATTAAAATACTTGCATATATTAGCTCTTATACGCTTACTATTCAAATGTTGCCATTAAATTCTTCAAATAATAAGTATATATTTAAAACGAAAGATTGAGTTTCATATGACAGCTTTTAAATTTTATTATTAGTATACCAAAATTAGTATTCTTGATTGGTTTGTCTTAGACAGAATTTTATCAATCTACTGCGGAGATTTAGCACAACATAAATTCATATTTATTAATACAAGAATTCAAATAATGTCGATGGAGTATTTACTAATAAAAATAAGTAAAAAGAGCTACATTTATTTTATGAATGTTATGATTTCTTCATTGCCCACATTATCATTTACATGTCCCAAATTTTGTAATTATAGAAGGTCAAAATTTAGTATTTACTTTAATTAGATATGTGGTGTTAACATTTTTAATTCTTAACAATTTACAAAAGAATTGCAATTCTTAGATAATGTGATATCGCCATAATGTATTTTATCTTTTTTTTCCTTGTTTTTTTAAAATTTTAATTATATTAATAGAAAGCTTTATTAATCTGTATATATTATATTGAGTCAAATTTTCAGATAAATTTTTCGCTGTTTAAAATTTCAATATTGTTGAGACATGTAACTCGCAATAAAATTAACATAAGAGTTTCAAACAAACATGAGAATCGCGATAAACCGAGCTTACTGAGCGGAATTTTTTTTTAATTTAGATACATTTCAAAGTTTCCATATAAGATACATATTCTTTAAAATAAATATTTCCTTCATATCAAAATATGTCCATGTTTTATAGATGCAAAATCATCCTCTTTAATAAATCTCAAAAATTATTTAAAATAAAGAACCGTACTGTATATAAACTTAATATTTTTAAAAATGAATCAGAAAAGCTAATCAAAATTTCTAAAAAGTATCCTCAATTGCGTCATACATGTTTCAAAAATAAAACTTCGCTAAAAATGGAAAAGAAAATATTTAAGAATTTGTGACGCCACACTGATTTTGTTTTTCCCTGTCAAATGAGAAATACATTTCATTATTCACAGCTGTTATTTGCAATCAGGATTAGAATAACGCCCTCTAACGTTTGCAAAAGAGACAAGATGCCTTTTGTGAATGATTATTTATTTTGGCATGAAAATCAAAGTAATAATTTCACAATCACAGCTTTCAGTAAGACATTTTAATCATCACACATAAGTAATAAATACTTATTTTTCCCATTATTTCCATTGTAAGAAATTTTTAAAAAAATAAAAAAAATTCAGTTGTGCATATTAAATAATAGAAATATACAATATGATTTGTTTAGAGATAAGAGGTTTAAATGTAGTCAAAACATAATTTTTATTTCTGAAATTTTGAATTTTTTGAATATTTTGAAATGTTTTTATATTTGTAGTTGTAATTGTGATATTTTGAAAAGAAAATTATAATATTTTTTTGTGAATTCCGGATAATTTGAATACGTTTTTTTGTGGAATTCCTGTGTTTAATTTAAAACCATGACAAAAATAACTTATTGTTAAGAACGGAATAATAAAAAATTTGAAAGAAAACCTTACTAACATTATTCAATTACAATTTTTTTTAATATTACTATATTAAGTGACAAATATCGTATTAAAATTCTTATTTTTCAAATGAAATAGTGATAGGTTAAACATATATATATATATAAAATTTAGTATATAATTAGCAAAAGTTGATTTCAAGAATGAAACAAATGAAGACTTCTAAGAATTATTTAAAGTTTAAATAAAAAACGTACTTCTATTCAAACTCAAAAATTTAACATGAAAAAATCAGGAATATATATATGTATATATATATATATATATATATATATTCCTGATTTCCTGAAGTCTGAAATGAAAAATAACAAAACATAGTAACACATCATGAACATATAAAAATAACACATAAAAGCTGATTAAGTTGATTAAGCGTTTCTGCCTAAAAATTATTAATCGGTAAAACTTGCAAAAAATTTTCAAAATTCTTATTTCATTGTTTATAATAACACTTACAAGAACTATGTCAAAAATGTTTGCCTTTCTTCTGTTTTTCATTTATATTTATTATTAAATCAAGGTGCTATTTAATATTAAGTCGGTACATTTTTAATTTTGTAACTGTTTTTTTCTCTGTGTTACTTAGTTTATATTTCAAAATACCTAACCATTACTATGGTAAATTGAATACCAAGCATGCGTGCGAACTATACACTGGGAGTTTCATATTAGGCTGATCAACTAATCGGGACATATGCTTTGCACGCACGGCCTCTCGGTCAGGAAAATAGAGATGGGCACTGTAGATATTGGGGGTCTTGGAGATCATAGAGCTGTCGAGCCACAGAGTTTAATTTAGTTAACGATCACCGATAACTGTCAAATTTTACGGCTAGATGCTGCTAGTTTGATTTCAAATACATACCCATTTTCTTATACATGAAAATTTTTTATGATTATAACTGTCATCGCTTAAGAGTTAAGCAATGAAAATTCGTTTACTGGTATCTTTTCATTTTGAGAAATCCTTTTATGGAAGGGCATTATAAATAATAAGAGGCCTATCCTATTTTCTGAACATTTTAAATGGTTAACCATTAAATGATTAATTTTAATATTTTGCATGGATATTATCGTATTATTAAATAACTGAAAAATTACTTTTGATTTTATACTACACAAACTATAAGAACTATGATCTTCATTTACGTAAGTCAAATTTTGACATTTTTAGACAAATTTCTTTCGCTAGTTTTAAATATTTACTTTAGTATTTACATTTGATAATAGAATTTTTGTCATTACCATGAATGTAAGCATCACTGAAAATTTTTGTTCAAGGAACTGAAACTAGACACAAACTGCTTTAGTATGCCGAAAAATTGCACATTCATTAATTGGTTTGCAGAAAAAATCAAAAAGAAGGATGATATTGGAAATTATTTTAATTTCTAGAAAGTAAGTCATGATTAAAAAGGTTTTAAATTATACGACTTAAAATAATTGTCTAACAGGATTTCTAATAAGCAAGTGCGGAATTTCGAAATGATTTCTGGCTTTTTGAAAAAACTGCTTACGATTATGTATTTTATTTAAGATAGATATTGAAATCCAACAAATAGATGAATTGTATTCACAGTAACCTTAATAATAGTTCTTTCTGAACCATTCTTTTCCACTTAATCAGTAGTAAAATGTTTTAAAATTGAAAATCATCAAAGAGTTAATTGGTTTAAAATAAATACATGTGTGAAATATATTTTTAATAATAATAAATCAAAATACATTTATTTCACTAAAACAGTCATTATAAAGTTATCAAGAAGTAAATTAATTTAGATTAAATATATGAATGAAACATATTTTTAATTGAAATAAATTTATTTGACAAAAAAATTCAGTATTTTATGAAGTTTTCATAAATTTTTGTTTCCTTAATATTGACATCATTTTGGGTTTAAATATATATTATAAAAATAATAGAATAAATAATTTTTAGTGTTTTAAAAATGCTTACACTATCAGTACAATTATTTCTATAAAAATATGCAATAATACAATAATCTTTAATATAAAAGTAAAAACATGTTTTATTAGGCATCTTATGCGAAATAGAGTTCAATATATTAAATTAAGTATAATATGCAATAAACCATATAAACATTTTTCTGACAGTTTTAATAAAATTTTAATTTATTTATAATTTTATTTTAATTTATTTTGGTACAGAAATAAAAAATATGTCACATAAGTTGAATATTTTAAATTCATGCTTTCAAAATTTACCATTAATCTACTGAGAAAAGGCGGCATAATTAAGGGAAATATGCAAAAAATTTTAATACTCGATAAACTTAATCAATAATTAACGGTTTCTAACGGATGAAATTAATTATTGCATTTTCATAAAGAAAAATATCGGGCGGGGATTTTCAGTTTAAAGGACATAAGAAATTTTACAATTTTTAATGTCTTTTTCTAAACTTGTGTTTTATTAGCAAAAACTACTCTTTATTATTTACAATATTAATAAAAGAATAATAAAATACCGAAATATAGCTACCTTTTTTTTTCCAAAGAAGCTTGAGAAATGTTCGAAAATTACATATCTCCATGTAATATGTGAAAGAAACATAGGACATACCAGGGAGTTATCATTAGTGAAGATAAATTGATGGTATAATATTAAAAGTATATGTCAAGTTTCTCTTCAGTATTTATGCTTTATTTTGCTTTATTCCTTTTTCGTATGTTATATACTTTTTTTGATCAAGATTAATTACATTCTTATTTGTTGCGGAAAAAAACATTTCTGTTATTAACGAAACATAAATCTTAGCTCCAGAAACATAATAGTAAATGTTTTATTATGAGTTTATTACTCAAACTGATACTGTTTCAAATTAAATACATCATTTATTGACTGCTTTTAAATTATCTTGCTAAATATTTTATATTTACTTGGAAAATATAGCTATATTAATATAGTACTTTTATTTTTATTCTTTATCAAATTCTCTTGGTAACAAACAATAAAGAATTATAAAAGTATTTGATAAATAAAGAGATTATATTGGACAGATTTGAAGCTGATGGCTGTTGGAAAGCATTTTAATAGTCACAAAATTTGTTTAATAAAATGAATTTTAAAATTTGCAAATTTGCAGTTAAATGTTACAATAAATTGCTCATTTAAATGTTCAATGTGTACCTATAATTAATAATGAAGTCTATAATTAATGCATATCATTGATTAAATTGGTCTTCTGAGATCAAATATATTCATGAATTTAATCAATACGTAACATATTTAAGCATTATTTACTATGATACAATTAAAAAAAATATATGAGAATTGTATTATAGTAAGCATTTATTAAAAGTGCTGGTTACTGATTATCTTCAAGATCATATTTAAATCCATTCACATTTAATCACAATTTTAAAAATTAAATCTAAATCATGAGTTTTTTCTTTTTTCAAACAGTTTTATAATGTTTTTTATTGGAATTATCCAATAAGCTTTCATTTCAACTGAATGAAGTAAAAGAAATAAAGATTACATGATATACAGTCTTATTTATGGGGAAATGTTTTAGATATACAATGTATACAAGATGGTTAAAAATACATTTAACTGTTGAAAATTAAATAAAATACTTACTAATTTATCCAAAACGAAAAACAGTAACATCAATTCTTAAAATGGTACAGCTTTCTTAAACATTTTAAAATTACCAAGTAATGTTGAATAGTAAAATTTACGTTTTATGGGAATTTTGCGTGCAAAAAAAATAAATAAATATTTGAGTAACTAAACACATGTCTGTGATAATAACTTTTTTGCTTTACCTATATGGGGTTATTTGAAAATCAATTTTATCAAAAAAAATGTATGGTTATTTCAAAATGCTTTTGTAACAAGAATATTGATGGTATACCATATAGTAACACTAGCTGAGAATAAAATGGTTTTAAAATTAGAAAAAAAAAACTATATAAAATTACGAAATATATACGTCAATTTCCAGCTATATATATATATATAAATATATATATATATATATATATATATATATATATATAGAGAGAGAGAGAGATGTATTGAAATATTGAGATAGTACTATAGTTTATTGATAAAATCAATATGTGGTGTAGATTTATAAAAAAAACTTTGTCAGCGGAGTCTCCTTTTTTGCGATACACTTGTTTCCATACTTCACATTGTCAACGTGACAAGCGTACTACATGTCAACAGGCATCAAAATTGAAATGCCAGCTAACACATGTTGATGGTTATGGTTTTCATTGAGGCTGAGAGTCACCTTTTCTCTATAATATTTATGAAAATTCTATGCACATTTTTTCACGCATTCTGAGTCTTATTATTCAGTATGAACTTCTTGTGGATTCACCACCTCAACCATATTCGTTTCCTCTAACTAGGCATTAAATCATGTTATCATTTTCTTAGGACTATCAGATTTGATTTGGTTGGACTCTCAAAGGTTATTCTGTTTTGTTCATGAGAGCTAATTAGAACACGATCTACTCTTTAAAGTGGATTCTGAATCATTTTAAACATCCATGCCCAGGGTGGAATTTGAACACACGAACTGTTAAACCGAAGGCAAGAGCGCTAACCATTCGGTTTCCACCTCGGCTGTAGCAATACCAGGAATCTCACTCTTTCCGAGTGGATTTTACTATGTTAGGAATGTTAAAATTATCATAAAATAAGGACTGCTGAAATTTAGCATTATAAAAATATGCATTATAAATTTGATTGTTTTGTATTTAATGATCATTACCCTGTAAAAATTTGCAATTAGTAATGTAAAAACTAACATTATGATAAACTTCTTTATGATTATGATGAGTGATTGCATTCATTATTATTATAATCAAATATAATTTATAAATTTAGGCGTTTTTTATTTTTATCATTATAAAATCCTTTTTCATAACTAATGAAATGCAGTAGATATCTTTAAATATTTTTTAATCATTTATCACCTTAACTACATAGTTTGTTTATTTATATACACCTACGCATTTATAGAAATTCCAGCTGTTTGCATAACTTTGTATCCTCTTATATAAGACTTGTCATTTGTTGTTCAATTGGCAAATAACTAAATGATTTTTAAAAAATGATGTAATTATTTTTTATGATTAATGTAAAAAGTAAAATTATTTGAAGAAGTACACTTTTTTGATAATATTTTCCTTAAATATGCTCAATTGTTATTTTTCTATAAAAAACTCTTTAATGAGTATTTTGAAATTTTTAATAACTAGCAAATGTGCTCTTAAGTCCAATTTTGTATTATTTACTTACTAATAAATTTTATGTAATGAAGTTTTGTATTTCTGTATCATAAAATAATTTACAATTCAAATTCCAATGTGATAATTTGTTTTGTAATTACTTTTTTAACCATGAAGTACAGAAAAGACTTCGTTTGACCCCAAATACAAACGTCTACAGCTAGTTTTCTGTTACACAAGGATGATTAATGCCCCTGTATTTTAAAAAAAACATTTAGTAATTTTAAATATTGAAGGAATAAATATGGAAAACTAAACAATGAAGACAAATTTTGTTGAAAATAAAACAAATAAATTACAAAAATGAATTTTAAGATTTTAAAGTTTATATATAGCAATTTTCAGTTTAGCTTCATTATTTAAAACATTTTTATCAATGAAATTGTCATTGTTTTAATGATAAATCCTCAAGCACCTGTTTTAATTCTACCTTCTTCTTAGGGGAGATATTTTTTATCCCGATTCTAGTTTAAGATACTGGCTTCTACATATGTAATAAAATTATTTCACTGTTTATCAGACAGGATGCCTACAATGACATCGAGTTTTAAGCAGCATTTCTAACAAGTAAATTACTTTTCTTATTTACTGTCTAAGTAATTTCATTTTATGGCATATATGTAAATACTATATTTGCTTATTAAGGTAACATTGTTAATTTTGTTTGGCCTTCCGAATGTGTGCATATTTTTATACATCTATTAATTAAATAAAATAAAAATTCCTGAATTATTTCATATAAATCATATTTTCTTACTATTAAAGTATGAATAAATGTTTTCTGTAAACTCACAAATAATATGTAACAAGGCAATAAGCTAGAAAATCACTAATAATGATTGAAAAAAAGCAATCATGATCATCAAAATAAATCTACTTAATCTAGCAAAATTTCATAACATTCTACTATTATTATCTTTGACATGAGAATATGCATATTTTGATAATATTTCAATGGTATCATTTTAAAAAACATCTTTACTGTACAGTTTTCTACTAAGATTTTACACATTTTTACTATATACTTTCGTTCAGATGCTCCTGATTCGTGTAAAATGGGGGACTAAGAGATAATTGTTAGCCTTATATATCCCGGCAATTTACAATTGCTCGCATTATTTGGTAAAATTATGTGAGAAATAATCATAATAGTAATATACTGTATAATGAATGTAATTTCTAATACCACCATTAACTTAAAATTTGTTTGAATTATTTCAAGAACAAACTCTGTTCCCATCGGGCTTAACATTTTGCCATATTTTAGCATTGTTATACATTATTTTTATCAGCTTACAGAATATATTTATATCCACATTGTAATCGTGAAATAAAACATTTGAGCAACAATTTCATTTCAGACATATAAATCTAAACTCTAAAAGTATTTTAGTTTTTTAGTTAATAAAAATATAAAAACTTTTAAAGAGTAATGCTTAAAAATATGATTTTACCTCTAAAAGTTTTTATCTAAAAAAATCAATAGTTGTACTATTTATTGAATGTAAAATTTTCTTCATGAACATAACGTATTTAAATATTTAATTAAATTTTATACAAATATATTGACTAGTTTTAATGTTATCTTACATCAATAACCGAAGGATATAAGCGACATATCCTCAGAATTAGCTTTGGAGATTTACCATCTTAAATGGTATTTAATTTAGTTGAAATATTGTAATGAGGGGGAATTGAAACAGATATCATTGAGAATATGATTAAACGAAACACGCCTACAGTTGATTCAACTCATTAATAATATCTAAGTTTGAAGGTTAAATTACTAAAATTAAAATGGTGTTCAAAATGCCACTGGAATTGCAAGTTTGTATTGGCATCAATATAAACAGTTTATGATTAAAATTGCATTGATTTCGAAAATCACCTGCAGGTGATATATGCAAGCAGATATTACTTTCAGATGCCACCATTTATAAATTTGGATTCTTTACTTAACTTCAGATATAGTACAGACCATATTATATGTAAATAGTTGGCATGTATAGCTGTGATGTTTATTTAAGATCCAAATGTTGATAAATGTTTCATTTTAAACCCATTGTTGATCTAACTTCAGTTGAATAATGCGGCCATCAATAGGGAAATTTTAATAAAATTGTAATAAATTTCTCGAGTCATTGCGAAGCTCACTGGAGCAGAGTCTATTTTTGGATAAATTAATTATGCTTAAAGTGCTGTGTATTAGTAAAAACAATACTATATATAGTTTTTGAAATAAAATATACATTACATTTTTAGAAATTTTAATAGTAGTTTATTGATAATTTCATGTTTACAGCTGCAAGAACTCTGATGTGTATTTAAATAAATTTCAATGAGACTTATGTATTTATAATATTTACTAAGCTGAAAACATGTTTTTATGAACCACATTTCTTAAATATTAATTTAAATAAATATTTTATAAATTATTTCAACTTAAAATATTCTGTTGTTTGCAGAGAGCACTTTTAAATAATATACACAGTTCTATACTTAAAAAAAAAACTATTTAAAAAAGACATCATTTTTCATATATGTTACAGAATTAAAATAAAAAAAGAACTAATTTCATAAAAAATCTCATTATTTTTAAATAAATTTTTCAAAATAAATTTTATCTAAGAATTTTACATAATAAGACAATGCTCAATATAATAAAGAGAATATAGGAGCACTAAATTGAAAAATATTTTCTTAAAAATAATTATAGATTTTAGAAAAACAAATATAAATCTTATTCGACTAGATTTCATTGATAACAATTAAAAAATTGTAAAATCCCGTGTTAAATGTCTGTCTTAACGACTTTAAAAAATTATGAATAAATAAATAAACAAATTAATTGGGATTGTTGTTGCATGGATGAAACAAAATTTATAAATAAAAAAAAATATGGAAATTAAAATTTCAGCTACCACTTAAAATCCAAACTAGGAAATTTAAACACAAATTGAAAACTACTATTAAGATCTCAAATATTTGATTACTAAAAATAAAATTCTTAAGCAAAATTTGTAGTTTTTTTTAACAATTTTTATGAAATCAACTCTTTTTTTTATATTGGCATACACATTATATTAAAAATGCATATATTAAAAACATACATACATTAAAAAATTAACTCCCCATAAATAATTTTTGAATAATAAACTGTAAATTATTTATAAGCAATAGTTATCTTATCATTCGACAAAATATTTTAAATTAAAATCATTTATGAAAAAATTATTCCAGTCAAATTAAGTTATGGACTCAAATTAAATATATTTTTTTATTTCAAATAACAGAAATAAAACACATGAAAAAAATCATGAAATAGGCATGAGACGAAGACAGGACAGGTGAATACAGTACATAAACGTTAACGGGAGATGACCAGACACATTGTCATAAAAGTTCTTTGGCTTGCCATTAAAGCCATGATTCAGAGCAGCAATGCAGTGCAACACAGCGGTGGAGATGGGTCCTATTCATGGGTTTTGACAAGTGGCAGAGTGGACTGTCGAGTAAATTTAAGATGCCAATGAGGTACAAGTGTTCAGCCAGACAATCGTGGAGTCAAAAAATGCCACAACATGAAGGCGTGGACCATCAGGGATATTCAGAAAGTCATCTTTCCACTTCTTGGTTTTTATCCTTTCTTGCAGTTTAGAAGCTTGAGTTCTTTTAAAAACTGGTTTTAAGTATAGATTCATAGTGTGGTAAATTAAATCTCTGTGTGTCTTCGCTGGAGAATTCCTGCACCCCTCTTTGCGTTGAAGTTTGCCTGCTCGTTTCCATAATGCCACAGTTCCTATGTACGCACTAAAACAAAACGCGTTTCTTTTGTGATGTCAGAATTTCCAAGAGCACCTGAATAATAATATCTAAATATAATTTATGTAATTTTATTTATAATTATTAAAAGTACTAGGAGTAACCGATCAAAACAATTAAGAAGAAGATTATAGAAATACAAAGAAATTAATAAGAAATACAAAAAAATAAATAAAACAGTGATGAGAAACAATAAAAACAGCAAAAAATATATTTTTTCAGAAAATTCCAAGAAATTTTTAAAATAGTTATGCTATAGATGAGAAATGTTAACTAAAATAAAATGCTCGAAACTATTTAACAATGGTAAAAATACCAGTGCTTCAGTATAGAATGTTGTAAAAATCTTCTCGACTATCAGAGGTTGCGAATAAAATGAAGGAAATTTGAAAAAAAATCACTTAAAATGAAAACATACTTGAAAGACTCCTGTCACTTTAGCGTCTTATGATTAAATAAAATATTTTTTCATATAATATATCAAACATATAAGAGCTTATGTAACTTAATATTTTTAATTTAATGTTTTGAAGATTTAATTAGAATTTAGCTTCTACTTTTTTATTATAAATAAAACCTTAAATATCTTCCTTTTTCTTTCCCTGAGATAGGATGATATTGTGTAATCAATGCACTTACAATACATTTGACTATATCAATAATATTTTGTTAAACTGTTTTTGTTAATTATGAATCGAAATAAAATGGATGAAGGGATAGGTGTATAATTTTAAAATATTAATATGAGTGAACAAGTGCTTAATAACTTTTAAACAGAAATTAGTTTTCTTTTGCACAAATAGCAGATATTAAATTATTATTTCTTTTACAATGGCTTGAATTTTCGAAATAAGAATTCATCAGAAGTTTTTCTTTCGAATTGAATTATAACGAAGTGTTATAATGAATAGCTCTAAATATGATTTCAAATCTTTTCCTTACAATTTCCATTTCTATAAAAATTAAATCGTTAAGTAAATGAATTTGAATTCAGAAAGTAATAACAGTTGTTTTCTTAAAAGTAAGTAACGTAACTGCAAGGACAGTTGCCTGCTAAATAGTAAGAATCGTATAATTATCAATTTTTCTCGATAATTGTGTACACCCATTTTTTGATATTATAACAAATAAGAATATCGAAATGTTGTAATTTGTTTAAGTCCAATGCAGTGCTTGTAGGCGCCGGGAAATCCTAAAGGCATGTGTCATGTTTTTAACAACGGTATACATGTGAGAAAAACTGAAAGTGCATCAACAATGTTTAGTTGGACAGTTTTCTAAATTGACGTATACTGAAGCTCAACTAATGAAATTCATAGCAATTTTGCTTAGTAATGACGTTTTTATCATTAAAATAAATTCTCGTCTGCCATCAATTATTAGTTCTTTCAATATCTTTTCCAAGCTACCCAACTGTTTGATTGCTGATGCTTTCAGGATGGATTATATGCGCAGTTCTTTCGTGAAAAAGCCTTAAGAAAATACTTATATTTCCTTGTTACCTCTAAAATTCTATGTTCTGTCTTTAATGCATCAACCACAACACCATATTTAAATTAGACTAAATTTTAAAAACTTACCATTGAACCAACAATGATGATCAAATATTACTTGCATGGCTATTGCTAACTTTATTATATTGTTACTTTACTGTATAGCTTCAGTGTATCGCGTGCTTGATGGTACTAGATTCAATAGGCAGTTTCTGCCAGTCAATTTAATTTTTCTTTTATTGATTAATGTTTTTAATTCTATTTGATCCTAATTATGTATATTTTTCGGATCAATATTTTGACGCACAAGTAAATGTATGTCTAAAATATGATTAATTTCATTAATTACATTATAGACATATATTTTGTAATTTGGTAAAGTAATATTACATGAAAATTAATTAATAAATAATGTGTATATATAAGCCTCTATGTACCCAATTTAATTATTTGTTATTAAGCTATTCCTAAACATACACAATTGTACTCCTGATTCGAAATAAATATGTACTTGAGAAAAAATTAAACTTAAAGTGTCTACTCTTTTGTATGTTTTGAAAAATTATTAGACATTTCCAAACATATCATTCAATAGAACACATGTCATGCGACACTTCAAGTTTTAAATTTTTTTGTCCATGTATTTTTGGTATTATAGCTGACTTGTCATCTGTCAGCATTTCTTGAATACAATTTATTCTAGTTTTCCTAGTGGTTATAGCAACATTATTATTTTTGAGTGGTAACGTTCTATATTTTCTTTAAACTGGTGTAGGATTTCTATTCTTTTGGGGTCGGGTATTACTCGAATTTTTTTCAAAGAATGTTTTTGGCAAAGTTTGAGCTCAATAATATTTTTCCCAATTTATTAGTTTTCCTCCTCACATTTCTGCCTTTCAGAATAACACTTTCATAAGTTTCTTTCGAATTATTTTTGTTCGTAAAAAAAAGCACATTGTATTGACATGAAGAACATTATTATGCTGATAATATGGAAATGATGAGGTATAGTTTACTTTGAATTTTCGAAATAAAAATAATTAGAATTATGTTGACGTCAACATATTTGCAATTGATATATACTTCCTTTTTAGGAGCTGTTCTGTCAATCGGTATAACTTTCCATCTAATGTTGTGTCATAATATACACCAATATATTTACTAACATGTGCAGCTTTTCGACATTTTGCTTCTAAAAATTTTCAATTGAAATTTAACTTATATTTATTATTATTTTTTCTTATTATAACTCATAAATGCTCTAAGCTTTAGATAATTTTATTTTACTTAATAGTTTCCCTCGCACTCTCTTTGTTTGTATTTACCTCAATTTCCTTCTATAGCTTATTATTTTGGTTAGGAGAGAGAAATTTAAAATATCTAATATGGGGAAAACAAAAACCCATAAAACTTGAAAATGCTTATTTTAGCTTTGAAATGTGTAAAGAAGGATGATATGAAACTTTATTAATATCAACTTACTTATGTCTATAGATTATATAATTTCAATTGAGATATAGTATAAATTGCTTACAACTATCTATGAAATCATTACTATATATACATATATATATATATATATATATATATATATATATATATATATATATATATATATATATATATATATATATATATATATATATATATATATATATAATATATATATATATACACTAAATGGCAGAAACATAATTTAACTACTTCTGTTAATGTTAACAAAATAAGAAAAAATAAATATTAATTGATGCAATTCCAAATTAAGCGGCAAATTTGTGATAAGGTTTTTCAACAATATTTTTATGCATATTGGAA
This sequence comes from Latrodectus elegans, assembly GCA_030067965.1. NCBI lineage: Eukaryota > Metazoa > Arthropoda > Arachnida > Araneae > Theridiidae > Latrodectus > Latrodectus elegans. Next base: position 39,063,826 of record CM057820.1, on the reverse strand, counting down.
ACTTTAAAAATGCTTTAAAGACAAACCTGATTTAAATTTTATGCTGATGTTAACATATATATTATTAAATGTCTAATAGTTTTACCGTAAACACAATCAGTTAACTATTTTGTTAATTTAATTGGTGCTGAAACTTCTTTGAAGTTGTTAATAAAGGAATCTTCATCAAAGTTGCTTTTTTAGGCACATGAAACCATGAAAAGTAATCAATTTTCAACCAGGAATATAAATTGCGTTAAACAGAACCATATAATGACACCAGAGAATTCAGCCGGTGCAATTGCGTTTCTCATGTTTAAGATATTAAATGGTAATATTTGGTATATATTATAAGCGTTGGAAAATAACTTGAATAAATTATCCCTGTCATAGTTATAACGTTTTTCATTTTTAGACGTGTATCCATTGAAAACTATATTATGTACAAAACTATATTGTAAAATAAATTATAAATATCTTTAATCCTAAATATTTCTTAGACTCACTATATTATGACATTTTTACCTGACAATGTTTATTTTATAAATCATCCTTATAAAAAATAGAAAACAATTGAAAATATGACCATTTATGTTTCCCAATCTTGAATATTTCGAAGATTTCCATTACAATTTAATTTAAATTAGTAAAAAAAATAATTGAATTTCCATGTTTTGAATCTATTATCGTAACATAGTATATGGAGTGATTTATTTATATAAATTAAATAAACACTTAAAATAACACAGTATATGTAAGATTAAACAGTTATGGTTAACATAAATTACACATTTTTAAAGCTGGTTTAATTTTTATATTTAATATTTGATTTGATGACGTTCATGCTCAAACATTTCATTTATTTAAAATACACAAAAAAATTAGAAGCACAACTTCAAAAAATAAATAAATAAAATATTTAAACTGAAATAGACGGCTTGCGAATGTGTTTCAAATTCCATGACAGAGATCGAAACAAAGACACTAAATTTAATCTGTTGAAGTCTGGAAAGTCACTAGTTTAATTATGACAAATTCTCACGTGACTTTGTGCATTTTGTTTTGAACACTAGTTGATTTCCCAACTATACCTTATACTGAAAATAATGAATTTTTAAAAGTATGGAAATATAGTGTATAAATTTAAATTTGTATAAAAATGATTAATAACTAAAAAAACCAAACATTTTGCATGTATACACCACATAATGTGGGAAATATTTTATGAATTTTTTTATACTTATACAGAAGATACATAAATCTGATTCAAAGTTTTGGAACTTATTGTATCTTAATTCTTGCATAACGCTGAAAATGTTTTAACCTGTGCGTTAAACACACGGATCATAACCAATCTTCACAACTGGACATTAAAATTGCTACACCAAGAAGGCGACATGCTACAGACGTGAAATTTGTACGAAAGGAAGAAGGTGCTATGATATGCAAATGATTAGCTTTTCAGCGTATTCAGACAAAGCAGGCGCCAGTAGCGACACCTACATTGTGTTTAAATGAGGAAATTGTTCAGCCGGTTCCTCATACACAAATTGCATTTGAGCGTTGTTGCCTGGTGAAAAGTTGTTGTGTTGCCTCGTGTAAGAAGGAGAAATGCGTACCAGCACGTTTCTGACTTTGATAAAGGTCGAATTGTAGCGTACCGGGATTGCGGTTTATCTTATCCCAGTATTGCTGCTCGCGTCGGTCGAGATCCAATGACTCTTAACAGAATATGGAATCGATGGGTTCAGGACAGTAATACGGAATGCCATGCGGGATCTAAACGGCCACCTATCACTAGCAGCCGAGAAGACAGGCATATTATCCGCATGGCCGTAATGGATCGTGCAACCACATCACGAGCCGTGAGTCAAGAAACGGGGTCGTTTGGAAGACAACAAGTGTCTGCACGAACAGTTCGACGACGTTTGCAGCAGCATGGACTCTCAGGTCGGAGACTATGGCTGCGTCATAGACAAGACCGCCTTCAATGGTGTGATCAATGACGAACCTGGGCGCACGAATGGCGAGACGTCATCTTTTTAGATGAATCCAGGTTCTGTGTACAGCATCATGATGATCGCATCCATGTTTGGCGGCATCGTGGTGAACGCATACTGGCAGCGTGCATTCGTCATCGTCATACTGGCCCATCACCTGGCGTGATGGTATGGGGTGCCATTGGATACACGTCTCGGTCATCTATTGTTCGCATTGACGGTGCTTTGAACAGTGCACGTTCCATTTCTGGTGTGTTACGACCCGTGGCTCTACCCTTTATTCGAGCCCTGCGAAGCCCTACGTTTCAGCACTATAATGCCCGACCGCATGTTGCCGGTATTGTACGGACATTCCTTGATACGGAACATGTTCGACTGTTGCTCTGGCCAGCACGTTCTCCAGATCTTTCACCAATAGAAAACGTCTGGTCAATGGTTGCCGAGCGACTGGCTCGTCACAAATGCCAGTCACTACAGTTGATGAACTGGGGCATCGTGTTGAAGCCGCATGGGCATCTGTACCAGTACATGCAATCCAATATCTGTTTGACTCAAATGCCCAGGCGTATAACTGCTGTTATTACTGCCAGAGGTGGTTGTTCTGGGTATTGATTTCTCAAGATCTATATATCCAGCCAAATTTTTTGAAAATTTAATCACTTGTTATTTCTAGTATAATATATTTGTCCAATAAATATTATTTTATTATCTGCATTTCCTCCTGGTGTAGCTATTTTAATGGCCAGTTGTGTATTTCATGAAATAAAGAGGACACAAGTAGCAAAATATTCAAAAGTTATTAAAATCTCAATCAAATGTTGCTCATAAACATTTCAGGTTACTTATAAAATTGCAGGTTTCATAATTAAATCCAAGAATCCAGTCTGGCGGAATAATTTATAGATTGCTGCATTTGGAAACCATATGGTCTATTATGCATTAGTCTAAGTAATTTTAAATTTTTAAGTGCTCTTAAAACTTAAGCACACACATACAATTACCTTAACCCTTTTTATCTGATAAAGAGATAATAAGACATTTGCATGATTACTGACATTTAAACATTTGTTTTCACATCCATGTACTAAAACTTTAAATAATGTATGAAAGTGACATCTGCAATTTGTACTGGCTTCCAGGCAATACTAACAATAAATAAAGTATAATCTCCTGTATTATTAAATTTATCAGTTTCTATAAGCTGGCAAATTTTTTAACAGAAATCAGTCTTTAAAATTTCTGAAGAATTTAAGTATAATATATCTGGTAATCTTTATCTAAATATACGAAAAAATTATGACTTTTAATATTATAACTAATATTTTTCGCTGAATCACTGCATTAAATAGATTTCAATATGGTTACAAATTCTACCCTGCAATGTTTAAAAGTTCATCAATTTCTCTGAGTAAAGCCTTGATTTTGTCCATTTCTTAATCTTTCAATATTGTTTAGCATACATTTTTAAATTCTTACCATTGCATTTTACGATTTTGATTTTTCTTCAATTTTGCATACAAAATATTTCTAGCATCATTCTAAGAGTCAATTTTCAGAAAGTTCAGCAATTTCTTAAATTGAGATTTTATATTAACAAGCTTTCGATACAACACCTTCATTTCTTGCAAAGCTATATTAAATAATTTATACCTGCTATAATGAATAACTAGATGCGCAATTTAATTGGACTGTAGAATTTTAAGTGAATTATCCAGTTCAATTTATTCCTCAAATAATCATTTTAATAGCTAATATCCTCTGGGCCATTGTTGCACGGTAGACAGACGGGTTGTAATGAAACTTTTCCAGCAATGACGAGGACTAAGTTTTTAAACTTAACTTTATTAATAATAATGTACAGCTGTTCACGACATTTTAATCGATTATACTAACAACAACTCTAGAATGCCAGTGTTCATTAGATGAACATTCGAATAAAGCTGCATAATCAGAAAGGTGGAAAATATTTCAACCAATCTCTTCTATGTGGCAAAATGGTGCCAATAATAACTATACCATGAAAAACCAAGACATTAATTACTAAAATAGATTTTTTTTTAAATTATCATCACACTAAAACAGTACAAGATCTATCGCTTTAAACTGCTTAAAGATTAGCTGAAGCGCATTGTGTAAAAATTTTAAAACTCATCACATATTGCCTTCAAGAAGAAGTTTTATATATTATGGAAAGTAAACTTGCATTATAATTTATGCATTCCAAAACATTTTATTGATGTATCCAAATAGAATGTGTCTGCATCACAAAATGCCAAAACAGGAACGCATCATTAATTTCCAAATATTCAACAGTAAATAGAATCGAACCCGGGTCTTTTCTTTTTCAAAGAGTGTTTTCCTATTTCTAGTAATATGCATGTGTATATTTGTGCTAGTTATTTGTTTATGGTAAATAAATAAGTGTATCATACAGTAAAATCAACCCTTTGAAATGGAAAAATCATCACTTTATTTTCTATTTCAGTACGTGTTGCAGTAAGCAAATGATTGAGAATCATAGGAATCGCAATACAAGATAGCGAAAAAAATAACAAACAAACAAAAAAGATAGATTAAATAATATTATAATAATTTCGCTTAACAGTTTTCAGAATTCTACATTTTTTTAAATTTCAATTTTCTGTACAAAACAGCGCATTTACTAAACCGTTTGAAAACTGCAGTGATACATTTTTAGTACTGTTTTAAAACTTAAAACAAAACTTTATTCTCTTCTATTTCTGTTGCTTAGCAACATTATCGAAAAGCCATTCGACTTGGACATCATTTTAAGGACATTTTTTTCCTTTCCTGGCTATGAAGATAATCTTTTAGGTGGGTGGGAAGGTACTTCAAGATTGGATAGGATACTTGGAGGATAAATAAAATATCTATCTTTAAAAACTGATGTCGTAATCGATCTTCAAAGATGTATTAATGAAAAAGCAAATTGAAAACTCCAGTTTTAGATTATTGTTTGATCAGAAATACGCTTCGGAATTTAGTGATCATTGTGAAATAGAGATATAACCATGGTTAGTTTAAAACTTCTTTGAAGTGTAATTATCTTCTTGGTGTTTAGATTTGTAGTGTAATGCAACGAGTATTCCCCAGATTGTGAATCTACAGAAATATGCTATGAAAAATAAATTATTTTTATGTGTTTATTTATTAAATTCATTCTTTTTACCAAGTCATAAATAAAAATATTTAAGAAAGCTTAAAATGTTATTAATAAAATGATATTAATTGGTAATATTTTCTAATAAATATATTATCTCCCATAATAATTTTATATATATATATATATATATATATATATATATATATATATATATATATATATATATATATATATATATATATATATATATATTATTTATTCAGGACCATTATAAATTTAAATACTTCAGAAAATAATTAGAAATAAGTAATGATTAAATATAATTGTGAGTGTGCTTTGCAGAAATGTAATCAGTAAAACTCATTAGAGATTCTATTTATGCTGAAACAAATTTTTAGAAAATAACCAAAACAACTAGTGCTCATATGCTATACTGAAGAGTTTTATGAATATAATCACAAGTATATATACATATATATATTTGCCAGCAATATTTTATTAATAAAGCATCATAATTAATCCTTATTATAAATATTATAATTCCAAGAATTTTATAACAATCGTTTACTACGGCACAGATTATTCTTCAGTGTGAGTCCTGTTTCTGTTGCATAATATATCATAGTCAATTTTTAAGCCAAAATATACATTAACTATCTAAAACATGCGAAATATTCATACCTAGGCAATGTTGTATCCTCCAGAGTACCTAACTGCATATATTTAATAAGCAATGTATTTTCTAATATTTGTAAGGAAAGAATTATTAAACAAGCCTTCAGATTTCAGCAACCAGTGCTTGATCAAAGAAAGCCAACTAGCAAAAATGCAAACAAATGCGCAAATAAAAAATGACAATACACAATGAAATATATAAAAACAATGCATTTAAACAAACTCCGAAAATCGAGGATTATTGCATATCATTCACTGCAGAAAAAGCTAAAAGTTTGTGTTTTTGTTTGGATGAACACTTTTAAGGTACAAATTACTTCATATTCACTGAAGCTTAAATTAATGATAATATTTTGCTTTTTGATTTCGAAGTCCGCAAATCACCCTAAATACGCTAAAACAGTCATATGAAAGTTTTTCAAAAGTTGGAATCACAGCTTACAATTTGCGTCTAAAAGACTTAATTGCAATTCGAATGCACTTTACAAAGAATTTTATCGGTGACATCTCCAGCGGCAGAATGGAGTTTCTGCTGAGCTTCAAATTACAAAACTCATTAAAATAAGATCTTTCGAATCGACTTCAGCTCGAAATATGAATGCAATTAGGAATGTGTAGTTAAAATTGTAAAACATTCATTTCCGCCAGGAAAAGGAAAATGTTTGCAATAGTTTCAAGAAGGAAAACACTGATCAGCTGAAGACTGAAATTGGGTAATAAAATTTTATACATCATGCTATACAGATTATGTTCGTACAGAAGATTTCACATTTATCAAGAACTCCACAAAGCCAGTGTTCTATCTTGTATTACTTCCACTGTTCATATACATATCATGAATTTCCTATTAAGGGCCTGGGGGAATATCATTACATGGGTAATAATTTATTGGCACAGAAGTGGTGACATGGTGTTCTTCCAGTGCATGTAGGAAAACGGTCGTGAGATACTTAGATAACTATCATTAAACCAAATGCACCTTGCAATTTTGCATTTTTACTTCGATGGTGGCAGGTTTTCATGCACGATATGAAAATGATATATCAAGACACAGGTATTCAAAATTGATCTTTGAACATGAATCTGAATTATTGATCATCACTTCCATGAAATTTACAAGATCTTAAAAGCTGCACAAAACCAAAGCATGTATTTTCTGGACATAAATATTCGCCATAGACTCGATGTTTCAGACGAATAAGAGCTACTATCTGCAGAAATAGCGGTCAAATAAAATTTTGATCATGTGTTTTTAATTCATTAGCAAAAGCGTGTGTAGGTGAGTATATATATATATATATAGAGAGAGAGAGAGAGAGAATAGACATGCATATACGTACGAATTGCAAAAGTTTATCGAAAGTACTCAGAATGAACAATTATTACACACAAGAAACAAGATTGTTTGAACACCCATTCAAGAGTATCTAAGAAAATATTATTCTCATTACTTGATTTTGAAATGCTGAAATTCTCTCCCGTATTTAAGGTCCAGATAGGAAAGATGGTTTTTCTTCAGTAAGAAAAAAACTACTTGTCTCCTGGTGTATTGGTGGAGTGAATATGACAGAAAAAGAAAAGGGAAGCGTAATGGCTACAAAATATTAATGGATTATTCATTCTTGTCAAAATATACAACAAGTGCCATAGACATTTTATTCGCACTCTTTATAATTATTGAAAATAAATTATTATATCTTTTGCTAAGAAAAATTGTTAGTTTTCTGCTAAAGTAGGAAATAGTAGAATCACGAAGTCGAAAAGAAAAAAAAAATTGCCAAGGTAAGAAATAATAAATTTACTCAGTGGGAAAGGAAATATATTTTTCTAATAAAGTGTGAAATAGTACAATCGTGGTGATAAAAATTAATGCTTCTCTACAAAAATATGAAACAGTACAGTTACTTAGTATTAAAGTATAAAAAGAAGTAATTTTTAGACTAAAATAGTATGATTGCGTATGGGAAACGATTATACGATATAATAATGACTGTCATTTTTATAACAAATTAATTATGATATATATATATATATATATATATATATAATGGGTACAGCCGATATCTCTTGTTCAATTCTTACTGATCTGTCATTTGTTTCTCTACAACATAAGAAATATAGATAAAAACTTATCAATGTTGCTTTTAAAATACTTTATTTTAAAGGTATATGCATGGCTCATAGCAGAAGAAGGATTCAATTATGATATTTTGCTTAGGACATGGAAATATTTGAGTATTTCAATGTTTAGGACAGAGAAAATGAATGGGCGGGGGTATCGAAACCTTTTACTTTAATTTTATTTCATTATTGCTTCCATATTAAAAATACTTCTGTATTTAATGTCTTTTAAAAAAAGTGTTTTTGTCATAGAATTAGATAGTTATCAAAAACTCAATTCGGATTCAAATACTCAAAATGAGTGATTAAATTTAACTTTAGGAAATGATATGAAACTTGCTGACTACCAAAAAACTTTTCATATTTAACAGTTGGCTAATTAAAGCAAAACTCATATTATCTATTAGAAATGCATTGAAAAATTTTTATTGCTGAAAAGTTTATCATATTTAGCATGCTAATATGTCAGTCAACACAAGCTAAGATGTGGACAGAAGTGGCTTGAGTATGAAGACATCTATTAACACTCCAAAAGCTGTCCTTCTTATTCTGGTAGACAAATGAGGTAAATAATCAAAGTTCTGAAACCATTGAGTCTTGAAAGAGGTGAGATACAAACAGCATCAGGAGTTCCAAAGCCGTGAGGCGACTAAGGTTAAAATCTGACATTGCCCCAAGCCAGGCAAAGCATTTATCTGATCATATTGCAGATGGAAGAAAATGTAAACTTTTTTTGGAGACGTTTTGGTTGATGATCAATTTTTTTAAAGATTACATTTGAAGTCGGGAAATGTGGAAAATTCAAATATACGTTAAATAAAGCCTTATGACTAAAGAAAAATATTTACGCTATTTAACTGCTATTTTTCATAACATTAAGAATATTGCAAATATTTATTAAATAAATTAAAATTAATATCTTAAATATAAAGAATAACTAATTTCAAGTAAATATATGAAATATTTTGTTTGCGTATAAAAAATTATTTTAAATATTAATAATTAAGTTGAAGGGTTATTTCATTTAGAATTCAAACAATAACATGTATTTTCAATTTCAGATAAAAACAGTCATTTAATTTAATTAACAATTCTCGATAATTCAATATATTATTCACTAATCGAATATATTAATTATTTGCATAATATTTAAAGGAATCGAAAAGTTATGAAAATACTTTAAGTTAAGATGAATAACAAATGTTTAATTAAGCAATCGAGTAAATTATTTTGCTCTATTACTAAAACTATGATATGTTAATTTCATTTTAATGAATTAATTAAACAATATCAAAGTAACAAAATAATTGGTTTTCACGTTTTTTCTAAAGAATATTTTCTAATTAAATAAACACTTAGAATGATAAAAAAAATTAATATTAATTACTGAAGTTGTTTCAAAGTAGTTTATGCAATCACAAATTTATTATAAATACATTTGTTCTAAATTTTATTTGTATGTATAACAACACAGAGTTTAATTAAGTGATGGAAATTCTTTTCACCGATTTTTTTCTTTATGTTTAATACTATAATATTTAGAAATAAATTTGTAGAGATTTCCTATTTTTATAAAATACTTATCACATGATTGTAAAAAGAAAAATTAAACAGAAATAAACTCAATTTGCTTGCTTTTGTTCCTTACAAACTTCATAAAACTTTTTTTATTCAAATCTGAAAACGTATGCTTTGATTTAAGATTCTGTAATATACATATACACACATAATGTGTGTAATAATTTATTTAATATGTTTAATCTACTCAATATTAGAAGGCGGGAGAAATAATGGGGGAATAGCTAAATTTCTGAGTACTGATAATAAACAAATAAAATCTACTCAAATTTCGGAAAGAAATTCATATAAATTTTCCTCAGCTAGATAAGAAATTCAATTTTGAAAACGTTTCCATGAATCATTCAAATTATTGAAATAAAAAAAAATTATATGCTTATACATGTATATTTTGAAATAAATGCATTTAGAAAAAATTGTAAATAGCATATAGAATGGAGGTAATTAGAATCAATAATAAATCTGTTCTGTCTCAAATATAAATCAATCCAAGTTGTGTCCAAACAAACAAAAGGAAATTTGACGGAAATAAATACTCTTAATATGTTATATTACATATTGAATATAAATATACGAATATAAATATTCATTTATGTGGAAGGGATATTAAATAAAAATCTTAATAAACAACAACATTCAAATTTTATCAACATACTTTATTTTTCTTCTTTTAAAAGAAGGTTGTTACTAAACTTAAGGACTTAAAGATAAATACCACAGTTAAAAATTTAAAACAATTATAAGCTAAGTAGAAAATTTAGGATACAATTGCTGATTGGTTAGTCTTGGCTACCATTTGTCCAAGAAAATTGATTTTGGCGGAAATTGTATTTAAATTTAATTGTATAATAAAGTCATTAGTTGCTGATAGGAGAATTGAACTTCCAAGCTACTGAATTGAATCCCTTTTAAGATTTGTTGGATGAATTCTTAATCTATTTAGACCAAAAGAACCTTCGTTAAAAATTAAGTAATACAAATTAACATAGCACAAAAGACCAATGTTTTGAATAAAATGAAAGAAATGAAAGAGGGTACATTTTTGGTGAAAACAATTTTTCTATTTACACATTTTCATGAAATTTATCAAAAATAATTTTTTTCATTATAATTACTTTTATTTTCATGTATTAACAAAAATTGTTCTGAAAATAGCAGTGATTAAATCAATATCAAATCATAAAAATAAACTTAAAAGTTCTTCATTTCACTTCTGTTTCATCACCTCAGACATGCAAACTATTATTTTAATGCAATTATTTTAATAATGATAATGTAATTTTTATGATCATACAAACAAATACATACATTTGAAATATTATTACTGATACACATTGTCTTAAGACAAATAATGCATATGACTTCACAGAAACATAGAAAGATTTTATATATATAATTGCGTAATAGGATAAAATGAAACTGATGTAACACATTGTTAAAATTTGAAATGCGGTTATAAAATCCTACTTATTTTAAGGGAGACTAATCAAATTTTGCGGAATTAATCGTTATTGATGTAAATCCTTTTGAAGTACAGAATACAGTAATGAATACGAAGCACAGAATTGTATTTTAAATCTAATTATTCGAAAAGGAATGGTTATTGTAAAGGAATCCGATTAATTTTGGTGAAAGGAACCTTTTACGGAATGTTCAACCTTGCTAAATAGAATGGTCGCATGAAGCCCCAAGTGCTGTACAATAGAATGTGATGATGATCACAATACTTAGTAGCTCAATAGCAGGCTGCTAACAATATTGGTTACTGATTTATTGTGTAACTTACGGATCACGTTGTAAGTTTTGTAATAAAAGGAAGCAACATAATTGAATGTGCAGTAGTGTACCTACTTCAATATCAACAAAGAAGCAAAGATTGATGGGCGAGATAATTGTTAGTAATCGTGAAAACAATTTCCTTTGTTTCTGTATTATTTTAAATGTAGTTTACATGATACTATTTTACGAAATTTTTGATCAGGTATCTTATTTTATGAGGAATTTAATGAGGGAAATAGTTTGTTTGTGTGATATATATAAAGTTATAACTAAGACATGTTTGTATTATTTTATAAGCATGTTTGTGTGAGAAAAAACTAATGCATAATATTAATTCAAAAAGACTCTTTCATGCAAGCATGTTAATAATTTTGATATATCATCATATTTCAGTTTAAGTTCTTAGAAGAGTTAGTAACATATAAATAATAGTTTTAAGATGCTCTTTTAGCCCTGCATCGAGAAGTAAATTAAAGCATGTTTAATGCTGCCAGGTTGTCACATTGATGTTGTTCTGGTCGGAATATTTATTATTATTCTCTGAATCATACATTTCTCTTAATATGCTTCGTATATGGGATTTAGTTTTCATTGAATGCATGCAAAATTTTTTAGTTTTGTACAAGTAAAACAACATATTTTTATTTCATAAAACAAGAAAATTCTTTTCATTTAACAGTCAGTTACATTTAAATTTTGCATTTAAGTTTACTTTTGCCTTGGCTTCTAAAGTGATTATATTAAGCTGAAAATTAAATTTCTTGAAATATGTATTTCACATTTTTGTGAGAGAAAAGTTTAAATGAATTATGTTACATCTGTTTTCATCCTTGCTTGCAATTAAACACAATTCTTGTTGTCACTTTTGAAATACCAAAATTATTTTCATATCATGCTTTTATGTGAAAAAATGTTACATAAAAATGATTGAACATTTTGTTTTCCTCAATCTTATTTAACATAAAATTATTTACAATCTGTTATTGCTCATTACATCAGATAGTCCAACTGTCACGGAAGTATTAAGCTTAACAGTAGTGCCAAAAATAACAATGTCGGTGTTTTAAACTTAGTTCCTCACTTACTTATTATATTCCGTCAAAAATATATGACCTTAGGTGTAAAATATATAAATATTATATTAACAATAGCTGGTGGCAAATTATTATAGAGATTGCTGCAAAAAATAACAAATGTGATGTGTTTTATATTGCATTATGCAACATAACTTACATAAAACTTTTATTGGTGTTTTTTACAAGAAACTAAATTTGAAATACTAAAGAGGATAGTATGAAAGCATATTTATTTAATATCAACAAATTAATTTCTTATTGATGTAGTGTGCATAGATATCCTATGAGTGTACAGAAAAATATCTTATCGTTAATTGACACATAATTCATATTCGACTTCTTAAATATCACTGGAAGTTTTGATTTGAGAAACGAATGGCTGTAAGTCACTTCAAAATATACTTATTGACTCTTTTCGATTAAAAGTCGATAATTTTAGGTTATTTTCAAAGGTCAAAGATAATATTTCTAAAAAATAATTTTGTTTTGGCTTTCGATGTAAAATAGAGAGTGAACCACATATTTCCATGCTTAACCAAAATGATAAAAAAAAATTGATTAATAAAAATAAATGTATTCATTAAAGGAGAAATACTTAAAATATGTTTATTAGATGTTAATATAAATGCCAACCTGATTAGTTCAATGTTGTTTTGTCAATTTTATAAGTCAACAATTAGCATACCTTTTTCAACTATATTTAACGCAGAATTTTTTTTCTAAGTGCTATAAAAGAACATAATTTACAAAAAGACAAAAATAATCACTTATTCAACAACAAAGAGTATAATTTAAAACTAAAACCTCTTTGTGAGGTAATGCAAAAACTAAATTATTCAACAAGAATGAGATTTCCAAAATGTGCAGTGAAAAACTCCCTTGTGGCATACCAAGGAAGAAAAGCAATTGATGATAATATCGTCTTTAATTAATTCAGTTTATTGAAGAGGACAAATTTTTAATATATATCATATGCAGCGCTCAAATTAGCAAACATGACACAATATCAATAGTGGACGCTTCCCCAACAAACACACATCCAGTGTGCTGCCTATCTTAGAACACTCTATCAAATTAAAAGCGTTAACATAATCGGAAGGGAAAGGGATTTCTGTTCTGATCTTCTCCATCTCGTGACATCCTGTACAAGGATAGTAAAAAATACCATAAAATAATGCAGAGAAATTGATAAAAAACAGGAAAAGGGCAATAAATGTCATATTTAAAATTTATGTTTTTGGTGTACAGAAAATTATTTTTTTTATAATTACTCAAAATAAACATATGCACATAAAAATAAAGAAATCATAAAATCAGCAAAGTTATTTTATAAAAATATGAAAAATACAAATAAATCTCACCATTTTTAAATCTACTTATTCTCTCAGCATATTAATACAATCAGTGATTTCTTATATGTGCAAATAATTTAAATAATTGAAACAATTAGGACATTAAGTTTTCAAGATGATTCAAGAGTAATAATGAGAAAAAATAAGTAAGATTGGAAATATTCTTCCGTTTCTTGTAATATCGTATATATGGTGAGCTATACCCAATAAAAATTTATAAGAATTATTTCAGAAAAGGAAAATTATACAAATTGAAATTGCTATAATTGATTCTAAATAATTTGAATATTTATTTTAAAATATGTTAATAATAATTAATATGTAGTTGAAATTTTTGAAAGAGATGAAAATATAAATAAGTGAAGCATTTACCGCTCATTACCTCTGTCAAATTTAGCAAAAACTAGTCTATATTTAGCTACAAACAACCTTCGATGATTTTGGGGGAAAAATATTACGTTGTGAAAAAAAGCAGAAAACCTTACTATAATTAAGAATTTTTTATAATTTTAATATTTTGAAAAGGAGAATAATTTTAAATGATAAATGATTTATACATATACCTTAAATTTATATATATTTTGTTTCATCTACAACAAACTGATGGTGCAACTTGAAAACTGAGATCTCATTTAGAATATATTAAAAAGAGAATATTTACATAAAACCATAACTGGCGTATTATGCTCTCAAAAGAGTGCTTCTCCTTGTGTTACTCAGCATTGCATATAGTGTTGTGAAATTCATATTTTGTGGCCGGCTATACGAAAGGTATCTCTTTCCAAAAAGTTAGCCTGTTTTATGGTAATGGTATGGTTTTATGATAATCATTTTATGTAAATAATTGGTTTTATTTGTTTCATAAGTGTTAAGTGCTTGCAAATATTATTTTACTATATGCGCATGGTAATACTAAACTGAACCTCTTTTATATTGGTGCATTGAAAAAAATTGAAGAAATTTCGAGCATTCTCTAGGAGATGTTAAATACAAATGTTATATATGAAATATTGTAACTTTGCTTTAAATTTTAATTTTCTTTCATTAAAATTAACTTAAATTGCTATTTAACATACATTTCTTTCCATTAGATTTTTCAATAGAAAAACATCATCATTTTAAAAGAGACAGTTCATTCAAAAGAAATAAATTAACAGTTTTATAATATTTTTGAAGCATATTTGATCTTTCTTACAAAATCTTACAAATATATTATAGCATTTTAAATAAAAGTCATTCAAAAGTACATAATTGAATGAGAAGTAAATTTTATTTATTAGTTCAAGATTATTTTTATGAAAGTCAAAGCAATCATATATAATAAAACGAAGAAACTTCCATAATAACTTTTATTTTCTATGAATGGAAAGTAATAAGCTAGTACACATTTTATTCTGAACGAATAGATGTATACATTTATGTATGTTTAAAATACTAAGATATCTTTATGAAACTATGAAATATGAGAATACTTCTGCCAAGCACGTAATCGATCCTTTAAATAAAACAGAAAATATGTATTCTAAACTAGTTAATCTCACCTATAAATGTTTTTATCGATTAAGTCCAGTCACGTTTTTATGATCTTGGCTGTAAAATGAAATGATTTTTTTAGGGGTGATGAAAAAGAACTGCTTAAGTTCCCAGAAGGATATTGTCCTCGAAATAGGAGGATAGAATACATGAAATTTTAGACAATTTGATTTTGTTTCATCTCTATCAGAAAGATGCTTACCAAGTTTGTTCTTCTGAACAAATATTGGTATAATTGGTGCCATTTGTAATTACCAAAATTATGCAATGGTGAATAATTGAATTTAATCTTGTATACCTATTAGCTATGTATGGATTGAGTCCTATCAAAACGTTTAAGGAGAAACAGAGCAGGTTCCAGAAATCTTGACGAGATATATACAAACATGATGCCTACAGTCAAGAGATATTTGCTCTTCCAAATACTGTTGAAGTCACTGAATTTATTAAACAGAATCAACTAACTTTAAAATGAAAAAGTTAGTAAAACTTATTTTAATTATAAGAAACGAATTAATGTTTAAACTTCAGTATACTACAAAAGTACAATTAATTCTTTGTTTTTTAATTTTATCACCTAAATCACAAAAATCTATATAGTGAATTAAAGGGATTTAACAAGAAGGGGTGAGATTCCTAATGCAAACTCTCTCTTTGTCAACGTAATCCCGACTTCTGTTTTGTTTTTCGTAGCGAACTAATAACCATTGACATCGGATTGGAATCCATTATGATTGAAACTAATTATAGTGATGTCTGGATATTAACTGATAGCCGTAGTTCAATTCAACATCTGCAAAAATGGACTTGCTTGGGAAACCAAATAAGCCTTTCTATTCTCCACAAGCTTAAAATTCTCTCTCTTCGGCATAATATCTATTTTCAATGGATCCCGTCTCACGTGGATATTGAAGGCAATGAAATAGTAGACACTTTAGCAAAGGAGGGCTCAGGTCATTCTGCTCCTTCTTCTTCCGCGCTTACCTACCTTGAACTTTTTTCCCTGAGAAAAGCCCAGTTTAAAACCGATTGACATGTACCTTTGACTCACCACTTCTACAAGGGTAGAAAGCCGAGACTTTTTCTGGCGCTTTCCTGTGGATAGGAAATCCAGCACTTGCCTTGCAGATCTCGCCTCTATCCATCTGGAATGCCTCACTTTTCTAGCAGGTAACAGGACCTTCCCCTTCTGTCCTAAATGTCATGGACACCCAGCTTCTCCTGAGCATATCCTGAATTGTATGAATATACTATGGGACGAGGTCTACACTTCACCCAGCTTTGTCATTGATTTCCTCTCCTTCAACGGATTCCTAGATTTGGTCTGACTCCGTCAGACCCTTGGAGATAAGCAACAACACGGGGAGAATAAATATATTTTTAAAATTAAAATATAAAGTATTTGCATTTCTTATTTTCAATATTATTTTAGAGGCAAAGATATAAATTTACTAGTATTATAGCGTACTATAATTCTTAATAATTGTATGTTTTAAGTAGTTCAATTTAAACTCAAAATATATTTCAAATATTCCTAATTTCTTTGTTTAAATGATAGAAACATTGTGTAGTTTTTTATTCCGAAATTTTACTTCAACTACCACATATTTCTCATGCAGCATAGAAACCTTCAAGTATGTAATTATATTTTTACGTTGAAAATGTAATTTCAACAAAATATATAAATGTAATATTAATAACAACTGTCATTTTCTGAAATTGTGAATTTTCAGGTATGTATGATACAATACTTTTTATTATAGACTAATTTTATGTTGTATTAAAAACTTTAACAACCATTCATTACTATGAATGAGAATGTATTAAAACCAATGAATCTAGATTTCTGCTTATAGAATTAAATAAAGTTTTCATCGTCGTCTGTTCAAATATATAGTTAATATATAAATCAAATCTGAAAATGTTCCTGGTTCAAAACATTTTGAGAAAAGCACACACAATGAAGTAAATTTTAAATTTCATTGCTGATTTGTGTATGAAAAATTATATTAATTTTATTCAATTAATATAATAGTAAATTATATTAATTGAATAAAAAATTTATATAATTTACTAAAATATTTATAATATAAATTTTATAATTTATAAATATTTATTTTATTCAACAGAGTAATTTTTATCATCAAAACAAACATGATTAAATGTAAAAATTTCTATCCTTATTTTGAGTCTTTATAATTGAATTTTAATAAGAAAATAAAAGAAAATTTAATATACTTATATGAGATACGATATGTGTTGATATATATAATAAATGCATTTTTATCTCTAGTTTTTCTACCTTAAGGGTTTCTTATGCTTAAAATGAATGCGCGCCATCTGGAGCTTAATTTCCGCACCTTCTTTTCAGACATATTTTTTGTTGCATAAAAGAATTTAAAATTTCTAATGACCATTATATAGAAAATAGTATTTTTCATAATTATTTATGTTATCTAGCTTTTGTGAAACTGTGTTATTAAGTATATTATTATTAATATAATAATATAATTAATAACAAAATATTATATTATTAAATAATATTATTTTATGTTTGTATTTATTTTATTAAATATGAAATATTTATGCACAATTCTGTTTCCCACACACACATTCCTGCAATAAACTTGCATATTTACACAAGGAAAGAAAAATAGACTATTTTTAACTATACAAAGATTTTTTTTTACAAATATCAGTCATCTATTAATGGTAACACATACAAATATTTAATTATAATATATTATTTGCCAATTTTTTGTAGGTGGAATTAGCTAAAATACTTTGCGCGTTAATCAAAAAATAACATCCTCTATTTTAAATACATTCAATAAACATCTATTAAATATAAGCAAAGTTAGTTTCTATTAATATAGAAATTTTTCATAGAATTATTTACATAACAAATTAAAAGAGTCTTTTTTTATCTTTATTGTAACATTTTTGTATAAACATAGGTTAAAAGTATAAAACTGTTAAACCAATTCTATAATAATAAAAGAACTTAAATGAAAGTTTTTGATATAAATAAATTCAATGTTTTTGGAATAATTAGAGATACAACGGATCACATTATAAAATATACTTTCAATATTACTTATAGAAATCAAGTAACAAAAGAATTAACGCAAAAATGTTTCTTAATGTCAAGAGACATATCAATTATCTTATATAATCAATATATTAATAATTAATGTAAGCCGATAATCTATCAAATATCTGACCATATTTGACTGATTTTTTGCTTTTTTTTATTTTTATTTAAAGTAACTATTATTTTTACTGAGCTATTGTCTTTACACACGCTTTTTGCAGCACTTTAAATTTTTTGTAATTTATTTAATTGTGAAAAAAGACAATGTATGTTCGTTTCTCAATATTATCTATTTTGGAAAGTCAAAGTTATAAAAATTTAATTACTCATAGATAAGAGAATTATATAATTTTCTAACTATTTCCAAACAATATAGGACTTATAAAAATGTTTGATAAAAATTTGCAGATTATATCTATTTATAGATGAATTTCAAATGATATTACCTTTAAAATTTATATATAATAAATAATACCAATCACTTTTTTCCAGCGTAATACTTTCACCAATAATTTGTGATTACTTCTAGCCAATACATAAGCAGTATTATTTCAAACGTATTCTTATTCCTATTATTAATTTGCTAAACGTAAGCAAAATTATGTTAGAACAACTTATGTTATATTCAAGATTATTGTTCTTTTAGAAAATATTTAAACTTTATCAGACTTATTTTTTAAATATTTGCATTAAAAATTTAATCTGGCGAGTAAAATAATTTTATAAATATTTTTTAATAAATTTTTATCTCATTTTTGAAATTATAAACACAGTTTTTTTTTAATCTGATGTTAATTACTATCACTCCAAAATTATCAAAAGCAGTCTGTTTATTTTTGGAGGACAAAAACAGGATTAAATTATAAATGATAAAACAATACATTCAGTCAATCTTATCAGCAAACGGATTAAGCTTTAATCTCATAATAATTAATATTGATGAAATAAATAAGACGAGAAAAATGTTTGATATTTTATTTTTTATTTTTTATTATTTTATTAGATAAGGCAATCAGTTTTTATCAAATAGTTCTGCCAAAATATTACGAAGTAATAATTATTTAATTAAAACTTAGACACTAATTACAATTTTATGCTTATATTTAAAAAATCGCGTTAATAGACAGTTTAATTTTTTGAAACAGTTTGTTGATAATTATATAAATTCTAACATAATCAATAATTTTTAATTTTTTCAACATAAAATATAAAATGTCTTTAAAATCTATTTTATTAATAACATAATACTCTGAAAAATATACTACATTTAAATCTTTTATGAATAGTAGAAAGAAATGAACAAAATAATTTTAAGTACAAAGAAAAGATTATAAAAATATTTACATATAAACTTTATTTTCAAAGTGAAATTTATTTAAGTGATGATGTTATACAAAGTCATAGACTTGAAATGCTATACATATACACCCCCATATATATATAAAATATATATATATGTATATATATATATATATATATATATATATATATATATATATATATATATATATATATATATATATATATATATATATATATATATATATATATATATATATATATATATATAAGTGATCCAGTTCCATGACTATCCCTTAAGTCAATGTTTTCTTTCTGCGGGAATATATAAATAACAGAGGATGTACTATACCAAAATGTTTACTTTAAGACAGATTACTGTTCTAATTGAGATAATAACGCTGCTCATGGTACTTGAATAAAATAGAATACTGATTAAACATCTGCTGTATCACTATTGTGCAGCTCAAGTGGCTCAGTAACTTCACACCACTTCCCGTTAAGAACAACAAAGTCGAGCATCGTTTGGCACGGGCAGGGATTGGAAGGTTAGCCACATTCTCGCTGGCTGAATTACTGAAGATTTAGTTGGTTGGGGATAGTGTTCACGTTGATCTATGACGTCTAAAGTTCTTCCGCTGTTGTGCTTAAAGTGAGAAGGATGTCAATTCAGATGTGACTTCTTTACTTAGCTGTCGTTCAAAACTTTGGCACAGGTGCCGTAATCCACGATTCCAAATTCTGAACTTTTTTGACGATGAAGAAATGTTGCCAAGATGACGCATTTTGACGTGAGCGATGCCGTAAATACTAGTGTTACCGAAATAGAATTTTCTGTATAATTCTGATAGGTCTCCATATGTATGAAGTAATAAAAGCGAGTTTGCCAGATGCATAAGAAAATCTACCAAAATATTGCCAATCTCAGAATATGGTATCCTGGATTATACGGCACCTGTGCCAAAATTTTAAGGCGCTTGGTGATGGGCAATAGCAGTGTATCCTGTTTTAAACAGATGCAGTGAAGTTGTAAATAGATTTTTAAAACTATAATGCAACTATTGGAAAATAATACAGATTTTTATTATCTTACAATTTTAATCACTATAATTTTGCGAGAAATTATATTGCATCAACCAAATTTAACATATTTTTAGGTGAAAATTTGTAAAAAGTCTTTCTTTGACAAAATACTCGATTTAAGTAAGCGTTTTGGAAGGCTAAAAGAGTAAATTGGTGATAGTTTTTTCACAGAATTTCAATTACATTGTAGACTAGTATTCATATAGTGTTTATAGTTATAGTTTTTAAAAATTACATTATTACATGACATACATATCAAAAAGTAATTTAAAATTCTATTCAGTCTAAGCAATTTATAAACCTATTCTCTTCTATAAATCGGATTCTTTTAAAATAGTTTATATTATCAATGGAATGAATATAAATATAATATTATAGCTTAAATTTTTTAAATATTACTTAGTTCAAAACTCGAAAAACGTATAGCGAGCTCAATAAATACGTGACGAGATTAGTTTTTTAAGTTTTTTATAGAAAGTGGACAAAAGCATTATAAACAAAATTATCCCGTCAAATAACGACTAAAATATGTATTCCAAACTAGTTGATCTTGGTTATATTCGCTTAGGTGATTAAGTCCAGTCACGTATTTATGATCCTAGTGAAAAAGAAATGGTTCTTCCTGTGGTAGAAGGAGAAAAGAATGGGTGATGAAAAGAATTGCCTCACACACACAAACTGCACGTGTGTGCACAGGAGTTTTAAAGAAAAGATAAAATATTTTCATATGTGTACTGAACTGCACACTACTTACATTTTTAGCATTATAGAACCGCATGTGATATTAGGTATAATTACAGCAACTACATTTATGTCGAAATAAATTTAAATATAAGCAAAACTATTGTGAGATTGAATATGTGTTCCTAATACAGTATTTTTGTATATGTTTTCACAATAATTTGTATATGTGATATTGTGCTTTTTTATATGTGTACGCGTGTACCAAATGTTGTTGATTTTTAGCGAATTACAAATGAATCTTAGAATAAAAAAGTGTACTGTCTTGACATAATATTCAAATTGTAAATGTGAGATTTCTCAATGATTTTATGCATAGTATTATTTAAAATAAAACTCATGTGAAACTTCATTGATATTCTTACCTTAAAAGGTCATCCTACTTACAATTTAAACATTTTGATGTAATTGAAAATTCTCCTTATTCCTATAAAAAATTTTCTTTTCAAGAATTATTATTAATTATTTTAAACAGAATATTTCGTTCCAACATTACGTAATTTTTAACATTTAATAGTCAGCATGAAACGGTTTCATTTGTATTTGATTTTATCGACGGCAGAAATTTTAGAACTTTGTACATCGGCATTATTTGCTTTATATTTTAAAAAACAACGCAGTTTATTCCAAACATAATAATGCATATTTCTTAATCATGATAAATGTTAACTTTAAAACACGTGTTATATTAATAACACAAGTAATACAACATCTTTTCATTAATTAATACAACTTCTTATTTCATTATTATCATTGTTAACATTATTATAGTTGTATTAATTACAATATATATTATCCATATCGATTTATATTTTCTGGAATACATTTTAGATGAAGTTAATTAGTTATAGAAGTTAATCTAGAAATTCATGCAGCAATAATACAAATTAAAAATTAAATTTATATTATTAAATTCATATGGAATACATTATATTATTGTATAATACATTAATATTTCATTATATTAAATTCATATATAATACATAATGCAATTATTAAATTATCTGTAATTTATATAATTATTGCATAATTTACTAGAAAAATTATATGTGTGATTTTATTAAAGCAGACAAACGAAATCACATGAATATATATGTAAATAAAAAAAATTTCACAGGAATATACGATGACAATTAATTAATCAACTTTATTTGCTTATAGGCAGGTATCATCTATAATCAATGTACATAAATAATTAAATGGATATCTATCAGAACAACGTTTATTAGAAAGATTATTTTAATATTTATATACATGAATGTTTGAATCTTCAGTGAAGTAATTTTAAATGAACCGTAAAATATCCCACCGATATTTCATTTCAATTGTGTATATTATTTTAAAATCGTCATTATAATAAACAGTATTTGTTTTGATTATTAAAACAGATTCCTTATATAAATTAAATGATTGCATTTACGATACAAATTAATTTTAAGGTAGAATTATATATTTACATGGAGTGCTGTATGTTTTCCAGAATTTAATGATATTTCGCCACTTTTAACAAAAAGATGTTTTAATTCATTAAAATTTTTATGAAAATAAGTATTTCCGAAATTAATTTAATTTCATAAAAATATCCGACAATGGGGGTCCTGAACTTATATAATATTCTAAACGATTCGATAATATTAAGAAATGTTTGAAAAATTATTCACTTAAAATAAATTGGTGGAAATACAAAAGCATTGCTCTTGTATTTTTTAAAATGTGTAAACGTTCACATACGCGTTTATACGATTTATATGTAATATAAGGAGCTAGTAGCTTGAATATATAAATGCTTTTCTCTCACATTTAAATGCTTACAAGCAATTTAAGACTAAAACTTGATCATTTATTATGCCTATATTATGAATAGCGCGTTTGATAATTGTTTTTTAAATACAGTCCAAAATCTGTTTACTGTTGCAACATGCTTAACTTTTATTTGAACACTAAATTAAGTTAAAAAAAATTTAAATACTTCACTGCATATAATTTTACTGATTTTTAAATCTATATGTATTCTTTTTCTTTCTTTCATATTACTCATCCCTCTTCCATTATTAATTTCTTACACTATTCAACATTTAATGCATCTTTCTCGCTAACGGGGGAATTGATTTCAATCACCTGCCCTACCAAAGATCTATCAAGTTTATCAAAGGCGGCAGAGGTATGTTAAGTAGATCGTAGTCGCAGTTTCTTCCAAGTAAAGTAATAATTCTGGGTTGTCAGATTAAGTATTGGGAATCTACTACTTGAGACCTACTTCTAAATTGCGAATACTGCCATCTGACTGTCTTCTCATGACAGTTAGAACTTGACTTTGGGAACGTTCAAGAAATTATGCTTTTGCATCAACGCTATCGAAGACATCTAGAATGAGAATAAAATGATGCGTCATTAGGCATAAACTTCATAACTCATGTGCATCGTATATTTATCAAAGGTAAGCAGATGAGTTTAAGTATATATACCATAATTTCTTTGACTTAAAGAAATCCTAATATTTGTTTTGGATTCTTATTTAAATATACTATGCTGTAAAAAGAAAGTATGTTTTTAGTCTTTATACAACACTACAAAATGAGATTTTAGTAGCACAGAGATGCATTATAATGGTTTAAATTTATTCCAAATATTTACATGCAATTTGATATTGATGCTTATATAGTTCAGATCAAAAGTTTTAACTTTGTAATGGATATGGCATCAGTAACGGACATGTCAAGAGCTCCCCTATCGGAAAATTAAGTAACTGCAATATACAACAGAGTGAAGTGAGATTTTGTTGAGAACGGACATGTGTCATAGATGTTTGCTTTATAGTATTTTTACAAGGATTTCAATGTTTTACACATGTTGTTTGTATTTATTTAGCTGAGTAGAGATATTAAAATATTAATCATAATAAAATTAAACACAAGATTTGTGCTTCATTTTTTTAATTATTTGCAATTTTGCTTATTCTTAATTCATATGTTATACAGAAAAAAAATGTGGTTTAAAAACGTGTTTCGGAATAAAAAGTACGCTCCTAAAAATAAAAATCCTAAATGAATATGCTTTTAATTCTTATTATGATCCTAAATAAATTATACACAAAAAAATGCTGCGTTTTCAAACATGAAAATGGAAAATTTTCCTTGTAAATTATTAATACAAAAAAGCTTTTAGTTTTGTTTGCTTCCATGTTTATACTTGTGTGACATTTTATACACAATGTATTTCTAATTATAATATAAATATATGGAATTTCTTTCGTTAAGTATTATGTTAAAATATTACTATAAATATATAATTTTAAGTATAATTAAAAATTTCGACACTGAATTCCACCAGTGAAAATGCATTTTTATTTTAATCCAAAACAAATTTTAGTTTAAAAATATTTTATTTTTATTACAAAAAGCACTTTAAGAAAATAGAATTTTAACTGTAAGAATCTTAAGTAATTTGAAAATTATTCATATTATATATTTCAAAAATTATATGATACGAAAAGTATAGTGTTAGTTTTTTATATTTCACCACTAGATTAATGAGATATAACTTCAAATAATGAGTAATTTTGTAGAGTTTAAAGGAAGTTTTATTTCTTATATATTACTTTTATTAGTAAATTTTATTTACGTTATTATTATCTTGACTTCGGATATATTCAATCAGCTTTTTTTCTGCATAATTTTACAGCGTAAGTTAAACTGTATAATCTTATTTTTGAATTTTTATCAATGATAAAAATATATTTATCATCCTTCAATTTTGAGAATTTGTATCAGCTAGGATTTAAGCAGTAAAGAGTTTAATAGAACAAAAAAACTTTACTATATTGTACAAACATATTGTACATTTTTAAACTTTTCCACGATAAACTATCTGAAAATAAATTAATAATGGAAAAAAATATATATATAAGTAAAAATATATATATATATGGAAAATATATATATATATATATATATAAATGTATATATATGGAAAAAAATATATATATATAAATATATATATATGGAAAAAAATATATATAAAAGCTGGCACACAAGAACAACAACAATGATTTATATTAACAAAAAAAGTACTTCTAACATTTACTCCTTATATAGGATTGTTTAAAATGTGTGACATTAGGAAATTAGAGTCTGAAACCTTCATGTAGTTTTTGGAAATTTAGATAAATAATATTGATTAAAGTAAAGCTATCTTGCACTGCAAACAGCTTATTATTTGCTACATGTATTTCATTTGTGATTTTTTAATGCAAATTTTGTCAACAATCAACCAGCTTTATGCAGATTTTTGAGACGTGCTTAGCCCAACAATTTTTCAAATTCCTTTTCTATTTATCTTTCTAAAATTTTTATTTTATACAAATCACATAATTTTTAAAAATAGAAAAGCAATTCTATGTATTTTTATGTTTTTAAATTAAATAGTTTTGGATTGAACTAAATTGAAATTGGTGTATGTAGACTTTTACATTTGACTGTACATATTTTCGTACTTTTAATTTTGTAAATTTGAAAAAATATTGAAATTATATGCTTAAAAGTATGCAGATTATACTTTATAATCCACTCATCGTGCATAATGACAAGTATTTTTAGATTTTTAAAAATATGACATATTTTATATTACTATTTTTAACTTTTATAAATATTTAATTAAACAAAATCTCTTAATTTAAATAGTACAATCTTAAAACATTAAACTTGTTATAATTAAAAAAGCTAATATAATTTTATTAAATCACATTTCACATGTATGTGTGAAAACTAATGAATCATTTGAAATTACATTTGTAATTGTTATATTTCAAATAGTGTTTTTTTAAACAAGTTTTGATGATTCTATAATTATGATTACTAAAGGTCAAAATAAATGATCAATGGTTTTTAAAAGATGCAATTTTTTTGTTGATATAATACATTTCATATAATCATATATATATATATATATATATATATATATATATATATATATATATATATATATATATATATATATATATATATGATTTTTAGAAGTGTCAGTATGTGTAATTATTAACTGAGCAACATGGGTCACTCTTAATAATTTCCTTGAGTATCTTTGCTTACAAGATTTAATAACTAAGAATATAAAGTTATCCTAATGACTACCCAAAATGAATTCCTCTGAAGGAAATATGAAAATCATACGAAACTTACATTATGCGTTTGCAGAAATGAGATAAGCAAATCATTAACATTAGAGTGCTTATATTTACCTCGTGCTTCTATTGTGCAAGCTGCAAATGCTATATAAAGGGTCAAGAGAATAACGCTTAGAAGTTCAGCATTTTTGAGTAAATATTATAGCTGTTCCTTGAAAATAAATCAAGTGTCTTTCGAGCAAAATTCCTGAGTTCGATAAAAACAGCCTATAAATAGGACAAACTATCTTTTAGAGAAATCAGTGATCGGATGAATGAAACCTAGTAAATATGATACAGATCTATATTCATTAGATAGACGAAAAAGTGGTGAACCGATAAGATCAATAGCTTTCGATTTGTTTCACCACTTCATGTGATAACAGACATATTATGTACATGGCAATAATGAATTGCACCACCTTGTAACAAATAATATCTAAACTTAAACGTACCATTTCTTGTCTACACTAACTATTTGACGTCATTTACAGCTGAGTGATATTTTGCAATGTGAAAATTATTTCATTCACCCCTGACTTAAAACTATATGCATTTGCGTAGCCAATGATGAAATGGAAGGCTGGCAAGGGTAACAAAATTGTCATTCTTTTTACTCACAAATCCCAGATCTACTTTCAAAACTCGGATGGTAGATTCGAGTTCGAAAACATCATGGGTGAAGCTGCTAAACAGCTGCTCTTTGCAAGCCACATTGTTTTTATAATGCGTTATTATTGTTTACAGTGTTATTGGACTTCACTCTCGCCACAATAAAAAACCAGTGATGAGTCTCTGAGACATGAACTGTAGCACCTACCATTGCACAAAAACAGGATAATGAGTGACCACACGTATTATGCAATCCTCAAATTTTCATTATCCATCAGATTAATTAGCTACTTGGTCCCTATGTTTTTCTATTTTATTTTTTAAGTAAACTATTTTAATTGAAAATCCCACAATTAATAAAATATTCTTAATGATTCATTAGTTAAAACTCTTAGCTCCAGTTTATTTAAAGTGATTCAGATAGAATACCAATTTCCTCAATGAATTAATACAATCATTTCTAGAAGAGGTTTTCATGGACAGTTTACACATAAATTCCTGTTTAATTTTATGAATATTTACCATTCCAGAGAGAGAGGAAAAATTTAAGAATATGTGATAAATTAGATGAGACACTTGGTAATATCAGTTGTAATACATAAAGAAGAAAAATAATAATTTGTAATTTGAAATGTATTTAAGAATATACACTTTTAAAACCTGTGTAGGCCTGCATTTCATGCATAAAATTGCAATTAATAATGTATTTCTTATCTTAATAGGAAACTCAATTCTGGCGATTAAAATTTAAATTAGTAATCCTTTATAGTTTTTTTATATCAGCTCTACTGCTGTTTTACAATATGTTTACTCTCACATATCATCCCTCTACCAGCGGACATTTACAGACTTACTCTCGCTTCACTTGTACGCTGTCCGCTTCCACCTACCGAGTTTTTATATCATCCCTCCTTCTAATAATTTTCAAGCTTTCGATTGTTTTCCTCGAATGATTTCTTTACAAATTTTATTTAAATTATCTTTCTAGATTAAATATTCATTGTACGAGAGAAAATAAGTAATATAAATAAGCATATTCTCTCATATGATGAAACTTTAATAAACATCTTCTTTTAAAGACAAATTAATCGAATCATAGATTAAAGCAGTATTTTACAATGAATGGAAACTGCATTGGCATTTGTAACTAAATAATACTTTATGTAATACCTTTTAAATAAACTAAAATTAACCGTTTTATTGTAATATTGATAAAGGAGGAAAGTTTAATGTTAAAGTAACTGTATATCTACCTCGAATTGTTTTAAATATCATTTATAGAAACAATGCAATTAATGATACATTTAACGGTAATGAAAAAGATATTTATCTCAAATTCACAGAAAATTTAGTTGAAAATATATGAATTTGAGATTAATCTTTATTTAATTTAGCAGATTCATTTCTAAAGCATTTCATTTAAACTTAATATTAATGATATCCATCGAAGACAATTCATAATTTCACAGTTATATTAAATATGCACATATTAATACTTATATCTCTTCATAATTATAAATTCTTATTTGAGTTTGAAATAATTATTTTGGAAATGTTTTAGAGAGAATGTTTGATTTCCAAAATGAAAGCTTCTTAATTTGATTATTGTGAATATGAATAAAACAGTAAAATGTCGAATCTTAAAAATAAATATTACACATACATTGTTAAATTAAAGCACTATATGAGAGATGAAATTGTTTGTTGCTTTGTATTTTAACCAAATTTAAATAAATGCAAACTTTCTTATCTTATAAACATCAAAATATTTCCGCAATCGAGAAATCACATAAAGAACACAAAGATCACGAAAGTACTTTTAGTAAAAGAGAACATTTTTGTTCTTTAAAAAATTAAAATACGTTTTACATATCAATAGAAATATTCATGATTTTTATTGAAGAAAACATGTGTGAAATGTAGAGCTCATAAACTTAAAACAGTGGCAATATACATTTTTAAGGTAAACAGATCTATGGAGCTTGAGAGCATGTGTTTCCAACAATAATACATATACATGCATACCAACAACACCGAATATCATTAAGAACAACATTTTGCCTTTAAAAGTTGTAGTGAGAAAGTCAGGTCACGTTATTTATCATGTTGGCTCAAAAAGAAAATGGCTTCTCAGGATAAAAGATATAATTCCACGGTTCCTCTTGTATATTATCTGCATGAATATTGCTTCTCAAGCTGGAGATAAAAAGTGGAAAGTTTTGAATACTGTATTTTACATCTTAGAGGAACAAAAAAAGATATTTTTTTATGTTTACTTATGAACTCATCATGCCCAGATGCGTGAAATCATCTTTGCTTATAGTTGTTCTGCAAAACTTTGCTGAACTATTGCAATTATTTCGAATACACAACAGCCTATTAAATCTTAGGGAACATTAAAACTGTTAGAGTGGCAATTCTAGTGGTGAATCCAGAATAAATGTTGGGGATCTAAAAATCAAAATAATTCATGTATATCTTCCGAGCATATCTAAAACTTGTTTCGAATTTTATGTCTGCTTTGTAAATTTACATTGGTATAATTTGCTATTTAGAAGTATAACTAAAACTTTAATAATGTCAGTACAACAAATATAAGTTTTCATGTATAATACACCTATACTTTTTTATTAGACTTAAAATAAAGTTTCGCCATAAGTAAGACTAAATTAATTTTGATAAGTATGTTTGATCTTCCTTGAATTTCATTTTTAATACACACACATATATATATATATATATATATATATATATATATATATATATATATATATATATATATATATATATATATATATATATATATATATATATATATTGTAATATAAACTTTAAGTAATTACTATATTTTTTTTTAATTTTTTGATAGCTAATATTGTTTCCTTTCATAAATATTTCCCTTGAAATTTACATCCCACAGAATAAACAGTTACAAAGATTATTTAATTTACAGCTTTAAGCACTAAAGTTAAGATAATAGGAAAAATATTTCTGTCTGTGAATTAATAATCGAAATAATTGAAAAAATACGTATAAAAGAGATTTTTAAAAAATATGCTTTAAATTATTGAGAGCCTTTATTAAAAAGCGATGTACATTGTACATCTCATTGTTCTCTATTTTAAGTTCAATACTATTGTGCTCTTATTGTTAAAACACTAAGAAAATAAGTTTTGGTAAGCAATTTACCTCAGCCGGATGTGGATTAATTGCCTCATATTTGAAATGTGATCAAGTATTATCATAAATTCAACATTGTTTCTTTTTATAATTGAGAATTTTGTGCAACATTCCACATTTCGTAGAATTTATATACTTCTTATGAAGGTGTGTAAAACAATAATTTAGTGTTTTAAGCTAGCAAATGTTTAACAAAAACATTCTCCATGTACAAAATTAAGTTTCATATATTTCCTAATATTTAGGACGGAATTCTGTCTAATATTGCAGTTGGTTTTACAAAAATTTACAGTTATTTTCATATGCTTGTTAGTCTCATTTATTTCTTACTTCTATGCAAATTACACTACTGGCCATTAAAATTGCTACACCAAGAAAGTGACATGCTACAGACGTGAAATTTATACAAAAGGAAGAAGGTGCTGTGATATGCAAATGATTAGCTTTTCAGCGCATTCAGACAAAGCAGATGCCAGTAGCGACACCTACATTGTATTTAAATGAGGAAATTGTTCAGCCGGTTCCTCATACACAAATTGCATTTGAACGTTGTTGCCTGGTGAAAAGTTGTTTTGATGCCTCGTATAAGAAGGAGAAATGTGTACCAGCACGTATATTAACGGGTCATGATTAGTAAAAAAAATTCTTTCAGAACATTATTGTTCATAATGATATTCATTTTCACATTCATGTTCCGAATGTTCATATTCATTACTGTACAATATGACTCATATGTTAGGGTGTAAAATATCTGGTTTCAACTGCTGCAAATTATTTCTGGTGATTTGAATTAATCAAATGCCATAAATAAAGTAGGCAAATTAAATTAACATACTATCAAAGAACACTATTTTTATAGCTGGTGCTTAAAATGAAAGATTTATGTACTAAACAATTTTAAATTATTCTGCAGTTTAAAATTCAATATTTTGCTAAACTTTTATTGGTCCCATATGAACATTTTAAATAATATTTAACTATGTATCTAAACTTAAACATTACTGAATACAATTACAAGTAATGAGTAAACATAAAAAAAGTAGAGTATATGATTTTCCAAAAGTTCATTGAGGAAAAATTATTTAATTACATTTATACATAAATAAATTTTTAAATTACTTATAATATAATCTTTATGTATTTATGAAACTTTATTAAATATAACTGTAGAAAAAAAGTTTTGAACGAATTTATATATATATATATATATATATATATATATATATATATATATATATATATATATATATATATATATATATATATATATAACATATTAAGTTTTCTTAATAGAAATGAAAAGAAATTTTTGTAGGACTCTTGAAAATTTAGCTTTATTAAACTAAATAAATGGCTTTACTAAAAGTTTCTACTCAGATATTTCTTTCTTCAACTATTATAAACCTTAATTAATAAGCGAGAAGGCACGCAAATCATTTATCTTGTCTTGCATAAGGATGATGAGTGATGTTCAAGAAATGACTATTAAATTGAATACATGGCCATTTATACTGTAGATTAGAATAATAATTCAGTGTCAGTAAAACTTGTAAAGTTCCTAAAGAAATAAAATACAGAAGTAATAGCAATAACTTATATAAGCAACACTTATGTTATTGTCTTCAGTATTATTTAATGTGGTCTTATTTTAGAATGTTATTGTAATATCTTTCCACAAATGAAAATAATTTAAAAAACCGAAAGTTTTTTTTTCCATTTTTACATTGGTACCTTTTAAAATGTGGAGTAAAATAAGTGATAAACAATCCTTTATATATTTACTATTGTTAATCTAAGCTCTTATTAGTGATTATAAATAATGGATATTGTTTTAAGTAAGATGTAAAAATAATTTTTTTAATCTTTTTGTCAAATCTCGCCTGAGGAGTAAGTATTCATGTGTTTGCCTACTGTATGACAATATTTCAAAAAAAAAAAAAAAAAAAAGATAGTATAGTTAAGAATACAAACCGAGAGCACTGTTATTCAATTTGGCTAATATATCATGTTGTTGCCGGTTGCCAGGGGGTGCACTACTCTACTTTACCAACTGAACCATATTTAATATGTAAAAAACATTATTTTGATCTTAAAATATATTATTTTATTTTCCACTTAAAATACTATTTTATTTACCTTATAAAATTTAAAAGAAACTACATGTTGGTTAGAAAACTACAAGAAATAAAAACTATAAGTAATCAAGTTAAAAGTTGAGAACATAAAATATTTGCAAGATGTACATTTTTCTCCATAGATTTTTATTTTTTCGGAAGAAAATTTATATTTTTTTCTATTTTGTTTGATAAATCACTCAAAAATATTCTTGCTATCATAAAATAAAACACAATAAAAATGTGCTTCTTAAAATTTCTTAAAATAAGTCTAATAAGCAAATGTAAGCTCATAATTTGGCTTGCTTTATTTACAACGTCTTTTAAGCAAAATATATGATTTAGAAAATATATAATTTATGCATTTTTGAATGACATTTAATTTTACTGAAAATCTTTGAAATTTACATTGCAATCTGAACATTTTAATAAAAAAAGTTCTATTTCTCATACTTTAAAGCATGAAAATCAATAATGTAAACAGTGTTATAGGCAGATTGCTTGGCATACCAGAAAAAAATCATAAAATTAATTATTAAATATATTTCGAAAACTATAGAAACTATATTTCACTTATTATCTGAATAGAAATGTCAAATGTGTTTTATTACCTATAATTTTTAAAAGTGAAAAATATGATATATATTATTCTGAAGAAAATATATGTAGTGCATTATTTTAATATTTTTACTTTATTTATCTTTAACATTTTTGATCAATGATCTGTAAATTCCCTATTCTATTTAAAAAAATTTTTAAAAATAATAAAATGAAAGCAAATATCATTGATAAAAGAAAGAAAGAGTCAATGAATATAATAGTTGTAACATTTAAGTTTTCACATAGTATCTTTCTCATTTTGTTTAAATTGAGTACATTTTAATCGTATAAATAATTTTTAATTTAAATACTCCATAGTTTAAAATTATATGTTCATTCTGGTTTCTTTAATATATTGATACCGGTAATGAGTAACATTTAAAAGCACTTGGAGATGGTGAAGAATAAAAATTCAGAAAAATGTAAACAATGGAACATGAGCTAAATGCAGAAAATAAATAGCGGCGTCCAGAGTAATGGCATATAATTCAATCCATTCTTTAGATCGATGCTACTGAAATAGTTTACATCAATAATATTTAGCAAAAGTCATGATATTATACACCTCATTCCATGCATATTATAAAGTCACATTACGTGATGTAAAAAGATCCCTAATTATATGCGTCAGTGTGTAAGAAAGAGGCCCATTCTAATGTATACTGTCTACCACAAATATGGTGACCTCAAAAGTTCATCAAAGACCATAACCAAAGATGGTAGCTGGGAAAGGCCACCAACAACGCATATAGAAATTGTTGTAATCATATAGAGTTTCAACGTGAAATACAGGGACTTCAGTATCCAATGAATTTCTGAATATGTTGGTTTTTTGGGAAGAATGGAAAATGTAATGAGATGCTATGCATAATGATTTGGGAATGATGGCAGTAAGAGTACAGTGTAACATTCACTTCCATTAGAAAGAAAATTGATATTTGCAATGACTTTGAACGATATGATGTTGTTACGAAAAATCATGTTTCCTTGTCAATGGGGAAGAATTGTATGTTTCGTATAAAAGATATAAGAAAACTCAAATTTATGAAATAGAAATATGTATTACTGAAAAATGATAGAATCTTTGAAAACGAACATAAAATGTACCAAGAGCTATGATGGAAAAAAAACATTTAAACGGAAAAAAACAGTCTAGTGGTATATCCACAGATAACTTTCAAGATAATATTTTAAAGATAAATTAGTGTGAGAAGACGCCATCAATTGCAACCTGTATAGTGAAGTCCTTAAAATCTGAGCATTTAACACTAAATGAGGGTTTTTAACAGGACCCTACATGCAGGTTATACTGTAAAGAAGACAAAAAGTTTTTATAAACTTTTATGTGGATACTATTTTTGAGTGTGAATACTGCCTTAATTTGACTTATTACTTAGTTATCTTTCCTTGACATGTTTTATAATTTTGAATATTAATTAAAATTAAAAGATAAGGGATTTGACTTCCTTGAAGTAAATTAATCTATATTACTTTTTTTCTTATTTCTAGATTTATCACACACATAGCTGTATGCTTCATATTTCATGAATTCCAAATTAAGTAAGAGATAAAACTGATATTTAATTTATTAAAAGCGTGTAAAAGTAACTTAAATATTGAAAGTGTCAGGTGTTATAAGTATATATTTTAAATAATTATTATGGAAATGACTGACAAAAAATTATAAAAACTTATAATAATATTTATTTAAAACTTGGGATCATGTTTTATCTAAATTAGAATCTTTACAGGAGCTTACTTTTTTAATATAAAAAAGCTTTTTTCATCCTAAGTAGAAAAAAACTCCATTCTATTAGCAAATATTATGAAATATTCTAAATAATAGATTTTTTTAAGTGCGAAGGATTCAAAAATAAAACATAAAAAATTCTGTAATGGATATTTTATCTTCTAAAGTATAATCACTTTCATTAAGCTATACCATGCCTAGTATCATAAGCATTAAGTTTTATTAAAATTTTCTTTACATCTCTCTTCAGTTTATCAGTTCTAAAGTGAAAATAATTCAACTTCTAAATAATATTTTTTTATGAATCGACATTTTTATATTTTTATAATAATTGAAAATTGATATTGATGAATATATATATATATATACATTAGATATATATATATATGTATAACATGGAAATTAAAAATTAGTTCTAATGTTTATATAAAAACACCATAAAAGTCTAAGAATTATGAATAATTTTATTTTCATAACAATCACTCCACAAGAATTAAAAAAATAAAACATTTATAAAATATGATATCTAATGTTAGCGAATCAATTCCTTTCTTTACATTTTAGTTCAAAAGACTTAAGCTGTAAAGAATGGCTATAAAACTTATCGGAAATCCTTGAATTGTTTACAAAATGCTAAAAATATATGAAAACAAAAATCAAAAAATTTATTATAAAAACTTTTCTCTCTAACATCGAGTGTATTATTTTACACATTTAAAAAGAAAATCACGTGTCTTTTTATTTATTTATTTATTTTTTTTTGAATAATATAACCATGCATTTTGCATAAAATGATTGCTGAAGTTTATCAATCATGAAAATTATCAGCTAGTTTTGAATGTATCAGTTAGCTGTTATATAGCAGTATGGTTCTGTTGCTCTTTGTATAGTTTTTTTTTTTTTTTTTTTTTTTTTTTTTGAAACAGTTTAAGCAATGAAATTATATCTTAAGAGATTATTATACAATAACTTAATGTGCCTTAAATAAATTAGATTAAATTGAATTAGATTTTATAATATAGAAATAAATTTTTTTCAAACTATAGAATATTTTTTTTACTTTAATATACAAAGGAATATGTTCTCAGAATATATTTCAACATGATGGTAATTCATAACTTATTAAAAAAACAGAAAAACTATTATTCCTAAAGAATGTCTTCTATCTTGATTGAATGAATAATGAATGACTTACCGAGAGAGATTGCAACACAAATTAAATTATAAATTCAAAATAATAAAAATTATGAATTTGTATTCATAAATTTATATTGCAATCTCTTCTGCTATTAATTTCTTATCGAAAAATATATTATTCAATAGTTGAAGTCACACAAATATTTATATGATAAAGTAAATAAACGTTTGAATGATAATAAGAGAAAATGTATGCGCAGTAGTTGCAGTTAAGTGAGTGTGCATGTATGCCATTTCATGCGAAGAATACTTAATATTAAGAGAAAACCACAGCCTAAGATATTAATTTAGATACGAATAATTTTAGTAGGAAAATCTTCAATGTCTCTTTCTTTAATTAATTATTTAAACATTACGATTTCCAAAAAGTATTTTAAGTCCATCAAATATAAATTTTAATGCTTCCAGAGATTAGCAGGAATTGTATTGATCTTAATATGAATAGGGATAAAAATTTTAATAGAAAATGTAGACATAACTTACTGTACTGTGAAAAATTCAGTGTTATATATATATATATATATATATATATATATATATATATATATATATATATATACATTTTTTAATTATTAACGATTTTGTCATTTCTTTAAAAAATATCAAATACAAATTTGTGATACGAAATTCGAATTTGATTTTCACAAATGAAACATCCACATGGGAAATGTAATTAGGTCATTTCATTCCCCAATAAAAGCAGTCTTACGTATTAATTCCTTTTCATCCTACTTAATTTATCGATAAGATAAATGAATCATCAATTCATTAGAGATTATAAAGTTTTATTGAATTTTACATGCAAATCTGGCTTTATTAACCTAAATTAAAACTCGATTAAAACTCTCATTATTTAACAATAAATAATCTACCAAGATTAATGAAAGAAGTTAATGTTCCTGGTATAATTTATCATGTGCATTAACTAGTGAATAAATGGCATATAGAATATGTATAGTAAATAACCATTTATCAACACTTTTATAAAATGATTGGAATCATTTATATAATTCCATAAATTATAAAATCAATAAAGGAAAATTTAATATATCAAACTTTTTCAAATTATTTTTTAATAATTATTTCCATATATGTAATGAACAAAATAATTTTAAAACGCAACTGTGAAACTAATTAATGAATATTAAATTTTTTTTAATTAAGAGCAATATATAATAAATAATTTCTAATCTCCATATATTGTCATCAATGCTGCAATTCTTGTCAAACACAAACATTATTAAGAAAATAAATGTTATTTTTGCGTAAGTTACTGTAAATAAAAGGATTTTTCTTACAAAATATTAACATTTTTAATAATTTGAAATTATATGCAGGTGTAGAAAATAAATATAAAATAAAGTCAATTTGAAATGTAACAAAAAAAGTCTATTTGAAATACAATAGAACAAAAATATTCCGTGTACATACAATTATGTATTCATTTATTTAATATTTACATTATGAATTCGCATTTTCCAAAAATTAATGAAAGTGAAAGGACTGAATATAATTATAATTCAGCTAATTTGAATTAGATTTCATCTGTGGTCGTATTCACACCAAACATTTATTTATTTATAAAATCAAGTAATATAAAAATTATTAAACGTTGAAAAAATTTTATTTCTGTTTACAATTCAAAAAATAAAGTTGGTAGATATTTGGGATTAGGATTAAAAATACAATAAATTCTAATGGTATCTATATATTTTTGTTCCAATTTCGATATGTGTATGAATTCTATATTTTTTTCCTTTAGAAATTAATATGAAAAACAGGGATAATAAAGTAAAAACAAATTATAACAATTTTAAATAATAACTGTATTCATTAAAATGTGTCCTGTATAAAACTAAATAAACTTAAAACTAGCAATCTTGAGCAAACTTTTGTTATTATTTTAAGAAATATACCTTCAAAACTTTTCCTATGCATAGAACTCTTTTGATAGCAATTAAGTATCCTATTATTTTAATTCGAGCAAAGAGAAAGATATCTAAACAAATTTAAACATTATACCATGCGATGCATGAGAATAATATTAAACTATGTTTTCAATATAAGTCTTTTTTTCAGAGCAGTGTTTCATAATTCACTATTGAAAATTACACTAAATAAATTAAATTATTTTATTCATTGAAAGATTATTTTTACAACTAAAAGCATTTTTGACTGAAGAAAGGGTTAAATAACACCGACTTGTTGTTGAGTACAGTGATTAATTTTTCTTTTTTTCTCGTTCTTATGGGGTAAAAAGCAAACCCTTTTTATGATTCTTATCTAAAATATTCTTATTTTGGGAAAATACTAATAAGAATCAGACATGAATTCTTAAAAAATTCAATATTTTATTGTGTAATTATTTTAATATTTAACAGTTCAGTGCAAATACAATATATATATATATATATATATATATATATATATATATATATATATATATATATATATATATATATATATATATATATATATATATATATATATATATATATATATATATATATATATATATATACATACATACTGTGATACAAGAATTTTATAGATTTTCCATTCATAAAATTTAAAATATTTATTTTGAATTATTAAATAGAATTTTAAATGCATAAAAGTAATTCTGATTACACTACTAATAATTATTCAATTTAATAGATATTTTATTTATTTGCATAAGCAGCTTAGAGAAATAGTTACGTTTCACTTATAGATACCTAATATATTATAAGACATAGAATTTTATTTATCTGTTTTGTTTACTATTCAACGAAGCCAAATCCAAGCTTTAGAGGAAAAATATTTAAACTATTTTTGTTCCTTTCTTTTGCACATTTCACATTTTCAGCATGCAAAATACTTAAAAATCTTTTCTTTTACTATTCGTCTGTTATTTTCTTTGTTTCTGTTTAAGCTTTGAATAATTTCAAGTTATAAGTTTTGATATTACTAAGTTACAAAAACTGAAAATAAATAAAAATATTAATAAATAAAGATCATTAAATTAACTGTCCTTTCTCTCTATTGGAAACATATTTAAGAGAAATAATTTAATTTGTATGTACGTTTATTTAAAAGTCATTAATTAATTTAAATAATGATTTCTAAATAATTGAATATTATTTATTGGAATTTTTTCTATGCTTAGTAGTTATAGTTAAGAATCTAAACGAGGTTATTTTATTATATAAGCATAGTGATTTAAATTGATTATTAAAATTATTATATAAACATATTAAAATAGATTTAAATATTTAGTTATTACACTTTATTCAGATGCACCTAAACTATATAGAAAAAATTAAACTATAAATTAAATTTTTTATGTATTTCTTGTATTTTTATACAAGGATTATAAAGTAACAAAATTTTTCTTGCATCTGTTACCCAAAATACGTAGAATCAACAATTCTCAAATTACTAAAAATAACATTTCAAAGTTATAAGTAACTTAGAATTCCAGATTGCTCATTGAATGACTTTTGTTTTGATACCTAAATAAGAATTAAAATAATCAGAAATGTATCTCATTTACACTTTTAAAAAATTATGTTTAATACTATATATCGAAAATCTTATCTTTTTATATTATTTCATTCTGCCAAATTTTCTATTAAATATCACTTACACTATTGATTTTTAAAACAAAAATATTTTGTGTTACACACTTGTCGAGACAATTAGGGAAAGCAAAAATTAAAGAGGAACATTTGATTATCCTGAGAATTCTCAATTAGAAAAACCTTTTCATTACTGACTGTAAAACTCTTTTATTAAACTACTGAAAAAGGTTAATTTATTCTGTGACATTTTCGTTGACAGGTATCCCATATAAAAAAATGACAATTTCTTACTCATATAAAAGAGATGCTTTTAAAAAAATGTTTGTTTTAAAATCTTGAATTACTCATTTACTAATACTTCTTTTGAAAAATTATGCCAAATTTTATTGCAATTTTATTAATATATTCTGAACTTAACTTAACTAAATTCAAAACTAAAATGTACATTAAGATTAATAATTATGGATTTCTTAAATTAGTTTTATACGAATAATTTCAATTTATAATAAAAAATCAAAAAAAATTTAATATAAATTTTTGAAACCAGAGAATCTAGAATTTTCAAATACATAAATTTATTGGTTAATCCTAAAATAAGAGTGACCAATAAATTTTCAATGTTCATTTAAAGTCAAAACGCATTTAAATTGTTTTAATTTTTATGTAAAATTATTGCAAAGATTTCTTATAAAAACTATATTTATTAGTTTTGCTGATCATGTACAATTTTCAGATAAATTTAAATCTATGTAAATGATTTTAATTTTTAATCATTAAATTAAACTTATTTTATATTAATTTGAATTTTCTTTTATATTTATTTGCTATACTTGAGTTCCAATTTATTATTAAACTAATAGTAACTAATGAAATATAAACTTTATAAAATACTCAAATCTGAATATGTGTGTGTCTAATTAGTGATTCAATAAACATATCATTTAGAACTAAAATTTTATAGTCTAATTCAAATCGCATGCTTATCATAGAGAAGTTTGTATGTAACTGAATAAAGAAGATCACCTTAAATTTTAATAGGAATTTTATAATTATTCATTTCTCTGACAATGTCAGATAAATACAACGGTAGTTTTCCATTATATCCCCACTTTTGATCCTAAGGAAGTAGCATGGTTTTTTACTGAGAAGTGAAAATAATATAACGTAAATATGATGATCTCTTTGGCTCAAAATTTTATTTTCAATTTAGTGTTACTTAATCGGATATCTTGAGTGCAAATATTGACAAAAAGGGACAAACAATTGTAAACAATCTAAATGTTAAACAAAGCTACAGCCAGTTGCTACAAAAAAATTAATAGTTGATGGTTTTGCCGATTAAAATAATTATTACGGTCACAAATTACTAAGAGCAAAAAACGTCTAAATACAGCAAAATTTAATTTTGTCTCATTGAAAAAGATTCTATTGCATTATACCTAAGCAAACGACCACCGTGCAGTTGCTAAACAGTTTCCGCCAGAAATAAACATTGGTGTTTAAATAAATTTCATCAATAAGTGAGGATTGTTTAGTTTATAAAGCATAAATAAAATGTTTATATTATTTTTAGCAGCTTTTGAAAATGTCAACATTTTTAAACAATACATGATGCAAGTGGAATATTTATAACACTACTTTACGTTTTTTTTTCTTTCCTTTAGGGTGTTTATCAAAAGTGGTGGCTTAATGGAAAAGTACCAATGTAACTTTCAATTAAATTTCATTCTAAAACGGAATACTTTAATAACAGATAATTACAGGTAATTCTTATTTACTTCAAAGAATGTGATTCGCTTATTATATTTTATTGAAAATGTAGAAAAAAAATAAGCTATATATTGTGCAAAAATAATTTCGTTACCTTACCAAAAAATAAACAAATCATTATTATATGTGAAATTTTAAATATGACATTTAATATGTTTTGCAAAAGTAATCCAAGAAGAGTAAAACAGCTCCATCAATAATTTACTCCATCCGCTTCGTTATTTTAATTTTGGGGAATTTTTTATGAAAGTCTAACAACGTAAAAGGATATTCTTGTTATCTTTAGATAGCAAAGTAAAAGGTATTTTACTAAAAAAAGGGTAATAAGCAATGTTAACCTCGAAACTTTTTTCAAAATTTATAGACTTCACAAATAAAATGCAATTTTCGAAAAATTTTCACTTTATGTATTTTATTCAGGTTATGTGCCATATTACTTTAAATCTTAAAA
This sequence comes from Latrodectus elegans, assembly GCA_030067965.1. NCBI lineage: Eukaryota > Metazoa > Arthropoda > Arachnida > Araneae > Theridiidae > Latrodectus > Latrodectus elegans. The sequence continues at coordinate 39,021,994 of CM057820.1, read as the reverse complement.
TTTATAGCTCCCAGTATTTTCTTTAAATAAAATGCTCATTTTTTTAAGAATATATGTAGTATTTTCAATAAAAAATACATCCCCTTTCTTTAGTTAGAAATTGTAAAATAAAAAGTATATATATCTTTTTTAAATTGTTTCCATTATGCAAAGAAATAGAATATGTAAGGTGAATTTATAACTACATATACTTTTCAAAAACAGTAGAAAAAGTAAATAATATGGAGCCTCATTTACGGAAGATTGAAAGTTATTAAAACATATTTAATTAAACTTGATAGATAAATATATCAAATTGAATAACACACATCAGATGTTTAGAAAAGTACGTATTTTGCTGTTTTTTAATATGGAAAATATTTGAACAGCAATTTTAACAGAAAGTTTTTATGCGTGTTTTTACATTTTAAGCAGGATATATATGCAAAAACTGGTTTTTATTGAAAAACATTTGATGATTTTAAAAACACAACCACAATCAGTGAAATTTTCAAATTAAGTGATCATACTTAAACGTGATAATGCTTGACCTCCTGTAGCTGAAAAAAACATATTTAGTTTGAAAAAGAGTTTTAAAATGTAAGTTTTAATAACAAACTATGCATTTTCTTCTTTTAGTGAGACATGCATTTTCTTTTATCATATTATAATAAGAATTAACTTTGGAGTCTACATATTCAAAACGATAAAAACTGAAAGTAACTATATTGAATTCGTTAGGATAGTTTGCGACTATTTCTATTTTTATGTAGTTATAAAATGTAACAAATAGGTGATAAAAGCACCTTCATAAATGTTTAAATTTTTTTTTATAATTTCATAGAAGAAAAACAGATTTTTGAAGAAATATAATAATAATATTAGAAGAAAAACAGATTCTTGTGTTAATCGGTAAAAATTGGACAAGGTTACCAATTTTAAAATTTAAAATTAATTGCATAATTAAATATAATCAAAAATTGCATTAATAATATTAGAGAAGAATAAAATATGAAAAAGCAACATGAAGTGAAAAATATTAAATTAGCAGTTTTAACTTATTTTTCATTGTTTAAAATGTTGCAAATAAAAAAGGGCAAGTGCAATAACTATTGATATATAATAAGTTTGCTGAAAATAACGTAAACAGTACATGTCTTAAATAATTTAAATTATTTATTTTAATTGTAAATCTTTACAAAAAACTTTATTATATAATAATTATTGTATACCTCCGATAATTTACAACAAAACCAAAACGACCAACTTTATGCATATAACTAAATATAGTACATGATAGTAACTAAATATAGTAATTTGAACAATTTATTAAATAACTTGAATAAAATGCTTAGTGTCCAAAATTATTAAAAATGTACAGTTGTTTATTCCTATATTTAATTATAAAATAAAGATTATTTTTTTAAAGTTAAATTCACAGAATTCAAATAATTATGAGTGAAACTAGTACAACATATGAACTGAAAAAAGAACCGTTAATTATCGTAATTAACATCTTGTTATTTTTAAAAATTAATACCATTATCAATTAATAAATTTATTTGAATGTTGATAATTTAGTTTGATTAGAGGAAATGTAACACATGCCTTCAAATAAAACAGTTAATTGTTAAAAATAACATCTTATCATTTTAAAAATTATTATTGTAAATATATATGTTTATCTATTAATGAGTTTAGTTGAACTTGTTGTACTAAGAACGAGTTCTAAAATGGAATTGGATATCTAAACAGTAATGTGAACTAATATTTTCTTTTAAACATTTTCTCCCCCCCCCCCCATTTTAAGCAAATATCTTAATAACAAGTCCTTAAAAATGAAATTCGTATACATTAAAAATCTAATTATTACCTAAATTGAGTCCTATTCAGAAACATTCCGTATTGTACAATTGAAAATGTATTTTCAAAATTCTTAAACTAATGTAAAATAATTAAAAATTATGAAAAATGTTTTTATTAAGTTGATTAAAATATGATTTAGTAAACTTATAATCATGAATAGATAATTTTGCGGTCAGAAACTTTATCTAACAGCTTCAATGTTTATTTTCTAATAATTTCCAATTTTCAAATCAATTTTTATTATTTCTTGTTTTCAACGAGTTCTATATGAATTTTACGGAAGTCTTAAGATAATTTCGTTGTTTTATCAGCATTTCGTTTAAATTTTGCAACATTTTTATTGAAACTTTTCTTTTGAAACAAATACAATTTTTTAAAGATAAACTACAAATATATTTCATTGGATGCTAATCAGAGTTAAGAAAAACTGTATAGTAACTAAAATATAAAAAAAAAAACTTTCGAAAATATGTCATAATAAAAATTAACAATTAAAAACATCAACTAATAATAAAAACAGAATTAATTACATGTATATTTCAAAATTGTTAAAATAGTTTACTGAATCTCAAGGAGACTAAAGGTAAATGGTATCAATTTTATATTTTTCCGTATGTGATTAATGAATACATGCTTCGCTTTTCTTTTTTTGTGTATTACAAAAATATCATTTTTCAGATGCTAAATTTCTATTGTCATCAAACATACTTAGTTGACATCAAAAGCTAACTTAAATTGTAATTATGATTTAATGATTAACATAATTTTAAAAAAATTTCTATAATGCGAATAAATAAAATAATACAAATAATAAATTTCAATTAAATAATTAGTTTATAATGTTGATTTATCTATATATATATATGTATATATATATAATATAATATATATATATATATAATATATATATATATATTATATATATATATATATATATATATATATATATATATATATATATATATATATATATATATATATATATATATATATATATATATTATAACTTGAATTATGAACGATGAAGTAGAACAACTCAAAAAATACAAAGTATAAAATGTTATGTGAGAATTCAGGAATCTAGTTGCTATAAAGCAAATATTGCTGATGATATGTTGCAATTACCTCCTTAATCGTCTCCTGTTATAATACGAGATATATTTGATAAATTAAGGATATATTGCATACGTAATATCGATTTAAGCCTGGCTAAATGCTGAAATTAGTATCTTCATTACTCAGCTCTATTTACATTTTAAACTTTTTTCAGAATAGTAATGATATCATTGCGTTTAAGTTAAAGATGCAAAACATTCATTTCTTAAAAGTTTGAAAATTAATTTAGAAATGTATAATCAAGTTCAGTCACAAATTTAAAAGAACATAAAATACAAAAGAATATTTAGGAAAGTCCAGTTAACATTCTGGTGTTTAATTATGTGACTTAATATGTGGATTTATATGTGGTGTTACTTAATACGTAGGGTTCAATTATGTGACTTAATCCGTAAATGTTGGAAATCAGTTTGTTTTCTGTAATAAATAAATAGGGAATTTAAATTTGAATTTAAAGTAATTAATAATATTATAAAACGCTATATTCGAAAATTTTCAAAACAAATGTGCTTAGAAGTATATATACAAATTTTTATCTCCTATGTATCTTGTTTCGTCACTAAATATTAGTAAACTATTCTTACCTTAACACAATATACTAAGAGTAGTTTGTATTTATATGAAATAACAACTCACAGGTAAAATATTTATTAAATTTATGCTTTTTATTATTTCTGTAAATGATTTATTACTTTCAAGATAATACTTTATTATAAACACAGAAGAAAAATAGTTGGAGAGAATACTAAGTTCAAAAATATTATAATTTATTTTAAAGAATTATTAAATGAAAAATATATGATTTTTTAAGACATTATGATAACATTTATACTGCATTGTTGGTTTCTGTTTACGTAACTGCAATTTAATATTTAATTGTAAAATAATGCATGATATAATTAAAAAAAATATCAATGCATACTTTAAATAAAATATTAAAGACTAAAAATTCTGAAATGCATTATAAAAACTCTCTATTTAATTAATTATTAAAATTTTCTATCATAATTAATTATATATAATAAAATAATTGCTATTACAAAATGTTTTCTTTATTTATTTTTGAATAGAACTTTAAAAGTTGTTCAAGTTAAATATATTTCAATGACGTATATTAAAAAAAGTAATTGCAGTTAATAAATTAGTAATTTAAGTTCCTTTTCCTTATTTTAAGCATTAACTAGAAAATTAATTTATCGATGTATTTACACAACAGAACATTAGAAAAAAAACTAGCATACTTCTTCAGATAATTTTAATTTCATGCTTCAGCTAAGAAAGCAAACTGTTTTGACAACTTTAATGAAATAAATGTTCCGACATCTGTTGACATTTCTGTTGAATGTGAATTTTGTATTTGTTATTTCCGTACAAAATATATTTTCATTTTATAAGACAAAAAAAAAAAAAACTCTTGGAGACAAGTTTATTTGGTTTTTGAGGCTCAAGTAACACTTTTTTCATTAAGATACTTGAAAAATATAAAAGGATTTCCTTGATTAAGTTTCATTATAGCAATTCTCAAGGGTATATATTGTTCAACACTTTTAACCAAGTAAAATAAGAAAATTGAAACAATGCTCGTATAAAAAATTAATGACACTTTTTCACATGTACTTGATTTTACTGGCTTATTATGTTAAATTCAAAAAATGTATTTTGAAAAAGAAGATAAAATTATAAATAACAAGCCGAATAAAAGTTTATTATATCATAAAAAGTAATATACATAAATAATCAAAAAACAAGTTATTTGTTTTTGGGTAGAAATTTTCTTAAATTCATAAAACATTAGCAAAGGTTATAGTTCTTGTTATGATTTAAATAGTCTTAATTAATTAAAAGTTTACAAATTCATAAAAAATTATTCGTTTATAATTATTTCTCATAGTAGAAATATTTTAAACAAAGCTTCAAATTATTGTTAAAATTTGAAAAATACTAAATTTTTTTCTTCATAAAAAAAATAAAGGAAAAAGTAATTATTATCATTTTTTTTCTGCTTATAATAGTAATAATAGAATTATTGTCCAAAAATTATATTCGAATAAATGAGGATCTTTATTTTTAATTAATTTTTTAATAAATACATCTTATTTTCTTCACAGAGTTAAAATCCATGGGACTAATATTTTTTTTATTTATTAAAATTCATTCATAATTTATACATACATTTATTTATGCAACATGCATATACATATTTAAGTATTATATATGCATGTATGTAATACATATCTGCATTGCATACATATATTATATTTAAGATTAAATCTCAATTTTATCGCATAATTTACAGATCAATAAAGAAATAATCTTCAATTCAACTCATGAAGCTAAGAACTTATACAATTCATGAAGATAAGTATAAAAATAATTAACTTACCATTTCTTTGAAGTTGATCATCCTGAAAATACATGTAAGCTGCATCGTTTGGCAATTCTTATGTAAGCAATTAGGTAAAAAATGTATCTGAAAAATGTCGCTGAAAAAATTCTGAAAGTATAGAATTAAATCTAGGAAATTTACTGACACCTGTTTGGAAATTGATTTCAGTGTACTGATAAATTAAGGGATTGTCAACAAATCCGATGTTGTATAAAAAAAAAAGGATTGTATGCCAATAATCTAATTGAATACTATTTTTAATTTATTTATATGAATTCATAGTTTACATGAAGTAAAAAATATACAATTTGTGCATTTAAAAATATATTTTTTATAATTTTTGAGTAACAGTAATGAATGAATGACAATGAATTAAAGTATTTCATAAACATAGTTTAGAAAAAATAATACAGCAACACATAGTATCCAGAAGTAACATGTGATTAAAGATAAATTAACAGGTGGGTATATGGAATGCATAGGAATTAAGGAATGCGGATGAATATAGTAATACACTTGTATTAGTACTATCAATTTTGTGTGAAAATAGATCATACCAATGTTCTTAGAAATTTAAATTATATGTATCAGTATTTTTTGATTGCATTTAAAAAGCCAAAATTGTATTGGTATAATAAGCGATATTAATTTTGCCAATGAAGTGATAACCTAGAACAATGTAACGCTTTCATCAAGGTAACAATCATAATTATGATTTTTATGAAATATGAATAATTCTTGTCCGTTGGCTTTTTTTTGTTTTGTTAGCAAATATATATATAACAGGTTATTATTCAGAGCTAATACTTGCAAGTTTTAATATCAAAAATTTATTTCATTTATTTTTCAAGTTATCTATATAATAAATTGTGTGTTTGAATTTTTGATATTTTTGCATGGTTTTCTAGATTACCCCCAATCCTGAATCTAAATATATGATTTTTTAGCTAATCAGATGATACATAACACCGATTATCGAATAATCAATGTACATAACATCGATTATTCTAAACTGTGCAAGGTAAGAAACATAACATGATTTTGCAGTGAAAGGGCTTCAGTTTTCAAACAATATGTTTACATGGTCATTCTATAAGCAAATCATTTCACCTAAAATGACTCTTTTAGAAGATTGTATAAATTGATAAAAAAATACTGATTAGATTTATTAATTAGGATTTCATATTTAAATTTGTAAGAAACATGTTTAATAAAATATATATTTTTTAATTTACTAGAAACTATGTGCTAGAAAACTAATTATACTGTTACCGGTATGTGCTTGTGATTTTGAAAGAGTTTATAAATAATTAAAATTACATTTACTTATCTTGAAGCTATTATAATTTTTTCAAAATGACATTATTTTTTTTAATTTTAATAAAACTGTTTTATTTTTGTTAATATGTACAAAAGATAAAATCAACAATAAAAACAAATTAGGTCGGTACAGCAGTAAAAATAAATAAGCTGAAACACACTTTATTGTAATATATGCTGAAGTTAATTACATATTCAATATTACAATACTAAACCCTTATTCAAAACAATTAACTTCTCCAGTTAGGCAATTTAGTTTTTCACTATTATTGATCGAATCAAATTAATCAGAGATCGGAATAAACAAAGGTTATTCAGTGCCCTGAGAACTAAATGCATCATTGCATCGAGGCAATCTGCAAAGGGCAAAAATAATTTGATTATTTTTGATGGGAATAAAACAAAGCGACACTCTTAGGCTTTTGATAATAATGCGACCAGACAACTGATGACTGCTTTGGTGCTACAGATTCGCAGGATGATTAGAATTCCCAAATAAGTACTGCGGTGATTAGCATGGCATACCTATCTTCCATATCAGTTGACTGATTCGCTACCATTTGTTCAGCTTGCGGTGTGTACGTGGCGAACCGTAGAATGTGCTGGTATTAAGTAATATTGATAATTAGTCTCAAGGCCCAGGTTACGGTTGTAGGTAAACTTTGCAGTGTATTGACTTGGCGTAGGTTTTGCAAACAAAATGTAAATAATTCAAATTACCACATGATATTCAATGTCTTACCTGTCTGTTCAAGTAGTATCTTATCTGTCCAAGTAGCATTTTTCCACATAGAGTTGCTAACTAGTGTAATTTAAAGTATTAACGAGGATCCTTATACAGTGTACAAGAAAATATTTCATTCAAATGTAAAGCATTGTGTCTTTAAATTTCAGTGTTCAAAAATGATCAACAATTTCCACAGCATACTTATCGCATTATGTAATTAATGGGTGATATTTATTATGATTTGTTACAAATCATCAAAGTTCAAAATTGGATACAAACAAGTGACGTACATATACAGGGTTATCTTTTTTAAAGTGATAGTGTTTGGAGCACCCCTGTAGCGCGATTTTATAGCCGAAATGGCACCAAACTTTGTATTTAGACTAATCAAAACACGGTAAAAATGATTCCGTAAAAACATTTTACTTCCAAAAACCGCCGCTAGGGCATTTTGTGGCGTTTTATAATGTATAAAATGTTAGAAAAGAATAAAAAAAACGCATACAGTATTAATGTTTCTTTACTACATTAACTTCCTCGGAGAAGAAGTAGACCACATTCAATGTGAGTACCACGCGCGCGTCTCAGAAATAAAACCGTGCACTTTATGTACAACATTCTCCACTGCCGTGCTTAACATATCAGGAGAAATATTCCGCACTGTCTTTGTTATGTTGTCCTTTAGAATAGATTAATTTGATACTCCACCAACATAAGAGCACGTGATAGGCATGGACACTGGAGCTCGTTTACGACATCTGAGATTATTTGTCGGAGCTGTCTACTACTTGCTTTTATAGTCCCTATTACTGGCACTGTCGCACAACATATGCATTTTTCATTGATAACCGTGTTTTATGCTAATTCTCGTTATTGAAATGTACAGCAGCGCCACAACATGCCCTAGCGGCGCCTTTTATATATATATATATATATATATATATATTTTTTTTTTACGAAATCTTTTTTTTTTCATGTTTTGAGTAGACTAAATACCAAGTTTGGTATCATTTTTGCTATTAGATCGTGCTACAGGGGGCTCCAAAGACTGTCACTTTAAAAAAAAATCACCCTGCATATTCTAATTGTGTAAATAGTTTAAATATTTGAATGTAAATAATTTTTTTCTCTAATGCAATATAAATCCGTCTCATGTAGCCTTTCTAGTATCTCATCATTTCAATCAAAAACATAATACCCTCAGAAAAATCTGGACAAAAAAAGGATATTGTGATTACTTTAATCATGTAGTAGTTTTCTATTGAACAATTCTTGACTAAAGTGTTACTCAGCAGTGCATTATAAAATTCTAGTATGGTATTTATGTTCATTCGAATGAAAATTAAATTGTTTTTCCCAAATTAAATAAATTATAATTCAATTAGTTGTTGAACTTAAATCTAACTTTAAAATCAATGTTGAAACTAAAATTTATACCAACTGACTCAACTATTTAATGATTTTCAGCTATAAAATTCAATGAGAAATTCAACTCATGAAAAAACTGCAATATTCCTATGATAACGAAAACGATTAAGTTTTGTTGAAAAAAATTGTTAAACACTTAAAATTTACTGACTATCACAAACACATTTACGCCGCTAGAAAAAATCAAAAATTAAAATATTAGAGCATATTGCTACTTTTTTGTAAATTTTCTCATCTAAGGTTTTGTAGAACCTACAGATAATGTAAAACGTTTAATGCAAATAAATCATCTTTTAGAAGTAAGTGTTACTATATAAAAGAGAACTACAGCTAACAGATAAAATAGTTTATACTATCTAAATGGAGATACTTAGTTACATTTATCACGAGAAGATGTAGTTATTAAAAGATTATACTGAGAAAAATTATTTTGAGCAACATTTCTATAATAAAACAAACAAGTAGTTAAACATAAAGTAAAATTCCAAAGAATATAGTTACAAATTATTCACTGTATAATTAATTATGTACTGAAAAATAGCCAAATATAATTTATCATGGAAGCGAATGCCTAAGATTTTTTTGTCAATTTTTTCTCAAATTTTTTAGTGTTTAGAAATACTTTTCCGTCATCAATTTCCTTGGACGGATTACAAATCATCTGATTTCACCCAGTAGAGCAATTTGAACTATTTCAATAAATAAAGATTATTTGAACTTCGTGTACATTAAAAAATTATATAATTTCAAATATTCTAAATAAAATAATTCACTTGCGATTAAACATAATTTATAATAATTTTACAAATTTACATGGTAAAATAATGGAAAGTATAGCTCTGAAATTGGAAAACATTTTAATTTGCAATCATTCCATTTCGATTTTATTTGAACTTTACGTCCTAGAATAATTAGCAGTCTCTTTACAATTATTCACCTTTTTTCCATTAAAAATTTGTAGTTTAAATTTAAATGTATGATAAAAATATTAAATAATTTAACATATGTGTTAGTTATACTTACTTTTATTGAGTTTAAGTGAATAATTTATTAAAATATTTTTTTAAAATACATTATTTACAAACAACTATAATTTTTTGAAATGTAAATTTAATGCTTTTAGGAAAACAAAAAAAAATTATTTCAAAACAATGTATGATGCTTAAAAACTAATTTATATTACTCATTTTACATAAATGAGTTACTATTATTCATTTGAATTATTTTAAGTAGATATTCGTAAGTACGCGAATACTTTATATGATGACTGATTGTGAAACGATATTTATATTTTAAATTTAGATTATGTTTTCTGCTTGAATTTTCAATTAAAATAAAAGTAAAATTGTTATGTATATTAAAAAAGAAATTGATTATTACTGAATAGATAGAATTTTATCGAATTTCTTATGATTTTCTTGAATTCGTCGATTAATTAATACAAAGTAAACGAGAAAGTTTTTGCAGTTTTCACGTAGTCATTGAATGAAATGAGAATAAGCATGCAAATTAATGTAAAGCGTGGTTGAAGTACCCTTAAGTCTGGAGTAGTAATATCTCTTATTATAAAAGCTAATACACTATGCACATTCATCATTCGTAACTCGTATAGTAGCTAAGAAACATGGACTTGTAGAAGATGCTCGTTTGGTGTTGTTTGCTTCACGACTTAAAAGTGGGTTTAACAACTGCAGCATCAAGTCGCAAAAAATGTTAAACGTTTGGGCACAGTGCTGTGAATGAATGTAAGCTAAAGCATTTGTTTCCAAAATTCAGATTAAGAGATTTGTCTCTCTGCGATGAAATTATGGGCGACTACAAACCTTCGATGACGAACCTTTGATGGTGATCATTGGGGAGGATAGGTGTCATACGTGAAACGATTAAATTTCATCTGGACCTTAGGTAAGACATTCAGGCAAAGCAAGTGGGTTCCTCGTTGATTTTCATAACCGTAAAGCGTCCATATTTAATCGAGTGGTGACAGGGATGAAAAGTGTGTTCTTTAGGATACTCTCAGGAGTTCCAAATATTGTTTGCCACTCCAAAATGCTGTTCCACACAGCGTAAGGTAACCTATGCTGCACCCATGCAAGATTATGTTTTGTGTCTGGTGAACTAGTTGTCAAATGTCTATCTATGTGCTACTACTAATGGGCTAAACGGTCTCTGAATTACTGCACTCATGACAGCTAGAACATGTTAAGAGGCATTGCAACAAAATGAGTCAATATTGGTTAATCCCTAGAGTGTACTGTTTTATGCGGATAACGCGAGACAGCGTGTGGCATGGCTGGCAGGGAATGCAATACAACGACTTGGTTAGGAGACTTTGTGCCATTACCCTTACTCATTTGACATTGCACCATCACATTCTGGCTTATTCCATGTCCTGGACAATCAACTTCATTGGAAATATTTCGTCAATGAAGCAGACTTGCACCAAGTTCTCACGAACTTTTTTACGCCCAAAACTTCCTAGTTTTACCGCAAGGGGATTACACAGCTGGAATCATGTTGTCAGATGGTGCAGGATGCCGATGGCTATTCCTTCGAGGATTAACAATGGGCTACACTCTCTGTAGATCATGTTCAAAAACTTTGTTGTTTACATTTTATATATCACAAAAGATATCTAAGATATAATATTCATTTTGGTCTTAAGAATTGAAAAACATCATGATGGTTTTGGATAAAACTTGTGGCACAATAATAATTTTATTTAATAATTTAAATAACAGTGTCATTTTGTGTATTCATTTTAGACTTCATACTTGAAAAATATGTATTAGATTATAGCATCAAATATTGAAATATATAAGATGATCAAAATCACTGAAAGAAAAATAAAGTCTAATTTGTTATCTCTCACACACACAGCGACTTTTTATATATATAAATATCTAAACAAAATAGACATTTAAATTAAATATTAACTATTATTCATAGATAATTTTATGTCTTGTTAACTAAGGAGAACTGATAAAAAGAAAACAATTTAGATCTTTAGAATTCATATAAAAAACAATTTCTTGTCAAAACAAATCTAAGCCAATACTATAACAAATTGAAAAGTTTTTTAAATCAATTCCTACCAACATCAACAAAGAAAAATTTTACATTAGTTAATTTTTATTAAATAATTATAATTTAATATAAATATGTATAGGCCATGATAAGATCACAATATTAAGTGGCAAAATAGAAAGCCGATTTGCTAACAATTTTCCATGTTCTTTTCACGCCAAAAGGTAAGCCATCAAACGTTACAGTTTAGCGATTATCAGTTTAGCGACTCGTATTTTATATTTTTTTTAATTTAAATCAGCCAACTTTTAAATTTACAATCAAGGATTTTAAATTGAAGAAAACTAATTGTTCTATAATTCTTATTTAAAAAAAAATTAAAATTTACAATGTGTAGTGACATATATTTTTTGGCAAAAATAATCAAATGGGATTATAGATTAGATTGAACTTCGCGTGCGCGCGCGCGCGTTAAGATAAAAATAATAATTGGCTATTTTGCTATATCTCTCTCTCTTTAAGTATATATTTTTTTGTTTATACAATAATTATAAATTATTTCTTCCCATATTTATATCCTGCTAAATATCAGGGAAATATTTTAATCCCTTATAAAACTAAAATTCTAAATTAAATTTAAATAATATTTGTAAAAACTGTATTAACATTGAGAGTAATCCACTACAAGTTTAAGAAAATGTATTTGAATTTGAGTGGGTGAATGAAAATATTTACTAAGAATTGAAATTTTGAGTCAGATGTATATAAGAGGTGCGGAAACTAATAGTAAAAATTAAAGAAAAAATATTTATCTATATATTAGTTAACTTATTTTATACATTAGATTATTATGACTTTTAAATTTATTCAGATTTTTTTATGTTTGCATCTGTCAGATTTACTGTCTGCCTTTCAAACACATTGTTAATATCATTGACTTTCAGAAAATTGATTTTATAACACAATCTCGATCAATATATCGAAATAATGTTAAAGTAGCATTACCTTAAGATTCAAATTATTCAAATTATTTTGATACACTATTATATGAAATCCTATTCTTATTCACCATTCTAAATATAGTACTATTGGATCAATTTGACCGTTTAACTCGGGATTTTCACCAACGGCTTCCTGGCAATATCTTTCTTAAATGCATTATGTTTCAGCTATTATTGTTCTCACAAATTTAAAAATACAACTTCACTTGTAATATTTTTGTATTTAACGATCCAATCTATAAATATCCTTTTCCTTCTGCGTGTGTCATATGGGTGTGAGTTTTAAAAAAATAAAATTAATAGTTGGTATTATAATGGGGTATTGCTGGTTATTTTCTTAGTTTAAATGGTACAAATAATTATTAATTTTTAAAACGTTAAAGCATCTTAATCATTTGTATTCCATGGGTATGCAACACTTAGTTTTGCCAGATATAATTTCAGAGTATATTTCAGAGAAATTTTCTTAAGAAAGCCACAAACAATAGTCATTTTGTCTATTCGCAATTAATCCATTTAACTTGTCTAAAAACATTGCATTAACTGCAGTTTTCTCCCAAAAATATAAGAAACTGTTCACTTTTTCAATACTTTCATGAGTCTGACAAACATTAATACTTCTAAATACCACAAATACATGATGCGTAGCATTATCTGCTGCAAATATAAAATATTTAACAATGTACTTTCTTCTCTACTCATCATTTCTTTAACCAAATCATTTTGGTGACTGTCAACATACTCCGGTGATAACCGGAATGTACGATAATAAAATCAAACATATTTGATCCCTCACCAACGCATTGAGTATATGTTGACATTTAGTGATAAATGCCGATGTTCTCTTATTTCAGTTTTTCAGGATAACGTCTACATTTATGGGTGTTTGAGTTCTAGCTTCAAATACTTCCTTTTGTCAATTCCAGATTTAGCCTTTACAATTTATGTGGAAGCCTTTTTAATTTAGAAGCAAGAATCTCAAAGAATGCCTCCAATATTTGATCTACCAAATACAGGGATATCGTTCCATTTGAAAGACATCACGTCAACCACCTGTTTAACGTGCTTATTCAACCTTAAGTGAACAGGATGGATTTTCAGCTTAATCTGGTTTCGAATTCATTACATTCCAATAAGGAGAGCGATGTTACAGGCCAACACGGCTTTTTGTGCGAACGTGTGTGTGCGTGTTACATTACATACGCGTGCAAAATCTAATTGCTAAAATAATGATTAATGTGACTACAAATCATCGAATAGACACTTTTTCAGCTGTAAGCCCTGAAATACTTAGGAAGCGATTAAAATAGATTCTTAAAATTAATTCTTTTTTTAATCTTTGATGCACACTTTTATTTAAATTTCAGAAATATTTATGTAATGAAGAATTTAACACCAGAAAATTTATTCTCTTAGATGACATTTATTATTTCGACAAAATTCCTTAAGGCTGTACAAGGAAATAAAAAAAGTTGTATTAATAATGAATGCCTTCATAACAGCCATTCATTCTCTTCTTTTTCTTCTAATAGACGAATAAAAACAATCCGATTGAATTGTTTTTTATTGATAAATTTCTCTTTATTAATTATTTTAGACTTGTAACGCATTCCTCTTTAAATAAAAAAATGAGTATAGAGTAATGAAAAATTCTTGACATAGTCAAATGATTAAGCAAATGCATGATTTTGGTAGCGAAAACTTTTGCAATTAAAATAGAAGTCTGAGAGATGCAAAAACAAAGAAGAATTCAAATCAGGACGTTGAAGATATATTTCCTGCCTTTGATTTTCATTTCTATGATAATATCATTATTTAGTTATTTGCTTTCGGTCCTATCTCATATTTTAGTCGATGTTTCTCTTTATAACGAATTATTTGAAATTTGTACATATGATGAGTTAATAATTAGAATATATCACTCCGGCACTAATCTTTTGCAGAAACCGTACTTTATTTCAGGCATCACTAATAGATAATTAACTTTTTAACCTATTGAATATATTGCAAATGAGTCGCGAAAAATATTTGTGAAATGCAGTTTATTTAAAAATAGAAACATGCATGATTAGTGGGCAGTCATGATCATTATCGCTAACTATGCCGATGTCAAATTTGTATAGCATGAAAATAAGATATCAGATAATTTTCTAAGCTTATAACCAATTTAGCATTTATCTATGAGTATGAAAAAATGTTTACGAGGGCAATAAAGTTTATGTATTGATAATGAGCAGAAAAAAAAGTAGTTATGAGACATATTTGTTAATTACTTTTTGCTTTAATTATCAAACCTGTGCAGTAATTTATAATAACAAAGTTCCAACAATCTTAAGCATTCTTAGAAGAAAATGTGAGCAGTTCAAATGATAAATTATTTTATGCTTTAAAAAATTGCAGCATTGTTGCAATTTGGTTACATTTTCTACTTAAGTTGGAAAGAAGAATTTTTTTGAGATAATAATTTTGGAGATTAATAACTTTAATAAAATTATTAAATATAAACAAAGTATATTTTTGTAAAATATATTGAAGTGAAGAAAATAACATAAATGAGCTATAAATAAAATTTCATTCAAATTCCATTTATCAGTAACATTTAGTGGATTTACTTGGCAGTGATATAAAAAATCATAAAAATTCTCATATTTTGTATTGAGCAATTTGCTTCTTCATCAAAACTTTTAAAGTGCAGTACCATTGTATCAAATTTCAAAGGCTTGCAGTTGAGTTGATCTTTTGAGTTATCGTTATTTATAACAAAGAAAAATAAAGTTTGCTTTTAAAAATCATCAAATTATTCACTAGACATTTAAAAAGTTTTTTAAATCTTTCCAAATGATTTTTCTTAATTAAATCGCATTTTATCATCTGAGAAAATTGCATCATATATTAGTTTGAAGTATATAGAGAGAACAAATAATATTTTCTACAGTTGAAAATAGAATGCTTTATAGATTGATTGATTTAACTTGGTAAAAACCACAATGGGTTATATCTTCACAGGACAACTATTAGTTTGCTCAGCAGACTTTAAAAAATTAAAATCATTTTGTCCGTGACATATTCGGACACGACCATAATAACTAACTTCAAGTCCAATCAGATGAAGGAACAATTTTACAATCATAAAAGCTTTAATGAAGTGTTTTTATGGGATTTATGAAAATATAGATTAATAACTCATAAAGGGTTTCATGAAACCCCTGAAAACACAACAAATCAAATAAACTTGTTGTCATCAAAGACACTCGAATTAATTTTCTGCTGCTCTTCACCGACGCTGCACTGAAATTATTTTGCAAAGCTACAAACTGGTGTAAATGATTTTTTCTCTAAATTCCAAACTAGACAAATCCGAAATCACATGTTTTTACTTTAATCTTATCATTGCAAACCGAAAAATATTAAATTGCTTTAAACAGTCTAAATAAAGCGTCATACGTTTTTAACCTCATCTAGGACTCCAAAAAAAAAGGTCTAGATAAAAGTCGGTTAATTTTTGAAGTAGGATCGATCTTCTCTGTAAACATTTCCAATTATTAATTGGGAACCAATAAGATCTCAGATAATATGCTATTCACTTTGAACCTTTCTTACATGATATTTCTGAATATTTCAAGTTTTAGTACTTGAAAAAATAAATAATTTCTTATCAATATTTATAATACTTTACTTCATCAAAAATGGAATTCTCTCCAGATAATTTTGACCTTTACATATAGTGATTTTAATACGGCATATATTACTCGTAATCTTCCCCTCAAAAACAACAAGCCAATTCTAAATTGTCTTAAGCCAATTCTCAGAGAGACAAGGGGAATTATCTTCAATTTATCCCCAAGGGGCCTAGACGCAGGGCTGTTGCAGAGTTTCGTTTGACCACCGGACATAACTACCTTCTTAAACACCAATGTAGAACTAACTATAATCTAAGAACCTTTCTACAGACTCTGCGATCTTCGGGAGGAGATGGACATACACAACCTTCGTCGCTGTCCAGCACTATCCGAACCTTCCTTCTGGGATCGCTACTGGCATGCTCGAGACATCCTCAGTGCTTTATAGACTTCGGTGTTCACTTGTTGATTTAATCTTTCTGTATTAGTGGCACAGTGGTCTTTGTAAACGCGGCCAATGGAAATTAAAAAAAATAACCTGTAAACTTTTGTTTTTGTTTACACTATTTATAAATTTTTTAATTCCAATTAATTAAATTATGCTTCTAAGACCCAATTTTACAGAAAATTGGAACGGAATACAGGTTCAAACTGTGAATATTTTCCTTTATTGTAAAAAGCAAATTTTTTCAAATAAACAGATAAATATCATAACTCAGAAAAATTGTTTGGTTTTCAATATAAAGTGATTTACTGCTCGCTATGCTTCACCATATACTTATTATTTACTAAATATGAGATTGTTCTTTTCATAAATCGTATAGCTTTCCTAACCATTTTAAATACAACTGAAAAAATTAAAATAATTAAAGTAACAATTTTTTGGAATTAGAACCTGTCACTAATTTTTAAAATCATAACATATTCGTAAATGTATAATAATAAAAAAAACTAATATAATAATATCTTTAAGTTTGAATGAAAAAAATTATTTTTAATAATTTCATACCTACATGAAAGGTAATTTTTATCTTCTCGCTTTCTTATTCTTATTATTTTGAAATTTATTTCATAAAATCTAACATATCTGATCGGTAAAATTGATTTATTGGATATAGTGTGATATCATTTATATTATGATTCTGAGTGTGTTCACCAATTTTTATAGAGAGGATGAATTGCAATCCATAATTTTAATCTCTTGCACAACTGAATTTAATGGTTTTTGATTATTATAAGATTATAATTTACAAATATATATATATATATATATATATATATATATATATATATATATATATATATATATATATATATATATATATATATATATATATGTGAGTGTGTGCGTATTAATACACTCTGTATATATATATATATATATATATATATATATATATATATATATATATATATATATATATTATATTATATTATATTATATTATAATATATTATATTATATTATATTATATTATATTGTATTATATTATATTATATTATATTATATTAGAAAATAACGCTTATTTCTAAAAACATAATATATAAAATAGTAGAAATACAGAGGGTATTAACACATTTTTAGAACGATTTCGATAAAGAATTTAAAAAAAGAGAGAATGGCAACAGCTTATTATTTGAAATGAAAAATATCGTCTGCTACTTTAAAATTTATTCTTCTTTCAAAATGTCACCTATAAATATGCAGTGAACTGAAGGATATGTTCTTGTGCTTTCCGAAGTTTCGAGAATTCAAAAACGTTTTGAAATGCATGGTATTAAAATTTCTAACTGGAAAATAAGTAATATTATTAATCGGACAGGTTAAAACTGTCAATCATTATTTCTACATAGAAAGAAGACTCCAAACGAATATTCGTAAAATGTACCTACTGTTTCAAATGTTTCTAAAATGATATCACTGGTAACAAGAAAAAATCCGCCAACACTGCAATCAATTGCAAAGTCATAAGATACATCTGTAGTAACAATAAATAAAATAAACTGGTATTTACAACTTAAAAAGGCTAAAAAACATTTTGTTCACCAGCTTTTGTAGAGACATGTGGCTCAACGCAAAACATTTTGTAGAATCCTGTATTTAAACCGCTTAGCAGGAGAGAAATGGAAAAACATTGTGACCCTTGACGAAGCATGGGTTTACGTAAATGACTGTAACAAAGAAAAGATCTTTTACTATAGAAAATGAGGAGAAAAAATGCATAAACCCGTTTCCGTCAATGAAATAAAAGTTTCAGTAAAGGATTTATGATTGTCGCAGGTTTCTCCTACAATGGGAAATTAAAAATAAGAAGAGTGGAAAGAAATGTTAAAATCAACTCATCGTACTATCAGGAGAAGTTTTCACGCCCAATATTTACAAAAGAAATTCCACTTCTTTATCCCAGTGACTTTCAAAGAGAGAAACTTCATCAAGACAAAGCTATAAGTCATACTTCGAAAACTATCACTGCATTCCTTGAAACAATGATGACTAATTCAAGTATTGCATGTATACATTTTCAACATACCCCTGCGAAGTCTCCTGATGTTTTATCTATGGACTATTGTGCCTTTGATCTGTTAAAAAAAGACTCTTTCTAAACTCAAACCCATTACAATAGATGGACTCTGGAAAGTAGTGGAAGAGGAATGGAAAGCAATACTCCTGGAAATAATGCAAAACGCTCTTCTATCCTGGAAATCACGATGCAGAGTTGTAGTCCAGAAAAGAGGCTATCATATCGAACATTAAAAAATAATCTTTATATTTTAAACATTAATTAAACAGCCGCGAAATCGTTCTAAAAATGTGTTAATACCCTCTGTATATATATACACTGCGGGCCACCATAAATGCAACACCCTGAAGAAAACGTGCAAATAATATGAAATTCACCACGTGCATTAGTAGA
This sequence comes from Latrodectus elegans, assembly GCA_030067965.1. NCBI lineage: Eukaryota > Metazoa > Arthropoda > Arachnida > Araneae > Theridiidae > Latrodectus > Latrodectus elegans. Next base: position 39,002,610 of record CM057820.1, on the reverse strand, counting down.
GGTGAGATATACAAATGATTAAAATTTCAGTTCAGACACACATCAAGGGCGTTTGTGTGGATCTACTAAAATATTATTAATGTTTTAGAGATTTCCACGATTTCAAGTTCGACAATTGTGTTTTTCATATGGTTTTTTCAAAACAAAGATTAATTATGACTTGTAGAAAACAGATATTAATATTTTATCAAACATCTGAGTACGATAGAGGAAGGATAGTAACTTACTGAGATCATAGATCACCTATCAGGGAAATCAGTAGTCATGTAGGACAAAACGAAATAAATGTAATGTGAATGGATGATCATTGGATGCATTAGGCTATGATGGACGGACGTGATGGATTTCATCCACCTCAGTGCACCACTTCACATGCTGACAAGCAAATTGTGCGCATGGCAGGGACGAATCGCTCAGCCACATCACGAACAATAGCACAGCACATTCAGTCTGTAACGCATCATCCATTGTCTGCGGGTACAAATCAACGCCGTTAACAGCAGAGTGGTCTGTCCGCAAAACGTTTATTACTTCGTTTATCCTTTTCACAGAACCACAAACGTCTCCTCGCCAATTACGCGATGAAAGAAGGCCGTGGACGTCAGAATGGAATGAAATTGCCTTTAGGATTGAGTCACGTTTTTTTCTGCAACACCATGATTGTCGCATTCAAGTCTGGAACCGTATGGATGTACTTATGGACGTGATATGTATTACACCACGTCCATTAGCACTTGTGAGCACTCATAAGTGCTCTAAGTGCTCTGAAGTAAACGTTTTTACACGTACACATTCACGTACACACGTACATATTTCAACACACCATGGAGAGAGGATGTTGAACAGCTTCGTTATGCACCGCTACACTGGTCCTGCACTGAGTATTATGGTATGGGGGTGGTTTTGGATACCACTCTCACTCTCCTCTAGTATACATTTCCGGTACTTTAAACAGCCAGCGCTAGACCTCCGAGTTGTTGGAGCCAGTTGTCCTTCCTTAACTTCAAGGCTTGCCCAATGCCATATTAAATTTCATTGGCATCAACTCAGCACTAAATACTAAGTTGCAAACGATGTCTTCATTCCCATCAGACAAATGCAAATTTACTTATTCTTGCCTTTGGCTACAATGACATTTAAATTTCATGGTTTTATTTAACTGTAGTGTGTTTCCAACAGCAAATGTTTCCAAAAGTTCATTAGTGAAAATCATTTAAATAATGTCCTGTAATTTTCACATGATAGAATTACATTTTAAACTTTAACAAATGATGAGTTTTTAACATAAGTCAGAATTTATAATTTGAAAACAATTACTAATGTCGATTTACTTTAAAATTATATATATAAATGTATATATTTTCTTTCATATGTGAATAGAGCTTTATTTTAAAAAACGTATGACAACATTTTAAATTAAATTCCATGATATTATGGTGTTTATATTCACGGAAGCTTACTGAAAATGTTAAAATTTAACATTAAAAACAAACCTCGGTAAATAAAATAGCGTAATTACTTGACTTGTGATCAAAGAATTTTAATATATCTTACCTGTCATTACATCTTTAAACATTCAATGCAAGATTAAAGTACAAATAAAATAAGGAAATATTTACATTCGTTATATAACAAACGTTCAAATTAATTTTAATTTTCATATCAATTAGGATAGAAAACTGCGTGGCGAAGTTATGTTTTTTCTTTGTTTCTTTCATCCTGAACTTTCAGCATTTTGAAAACAACTCTTTGATAAAATATCCTGAAGGGGTATCACAAACTTAAGAGAAAGAATTATTTATTGCGTGTATCATAACTGGATAAAATAATTTATATATTTTCGTTTATAAATATAATTAGGCAATGTAAATTAAATTATTTCGGTTTATATTTTCATTGAAAGCATTGAATCTACACAAGTAATATTTTTATAGGTGTTCAAAGAGCTTCTCTCCTTTAATTGAAAATACATTTTTATAAAAATTCTACACTTTTTTAAAAATGCTTTACAAATGTATGAGTTCAAGAATTTTCTACTGTATTTTGTTTCACTGTTTTTAAACATTATAATTTATACTTTTAAATAAAATCTATCACTAATTAAAATCGTTAAACCTTTAAGGGAAAAGAAAGTCAAACTTTAATTTTTAATAATGTGACCTTTATAAAATTTTTTTTACAACATTTATATTTTAGCGTCTTAAAATTTATATTATTAGTAATTTAAATTTTTGATTTTGATAATCCCTTCGGTTATAACAAAGGAAAAATGTAAGAAATTAGTTTAATGTTAAAAGGAATATTATGTAAAAGGATTTTTGATTTATAGTAAATGAATATTTTCTTTTTCATAAGGAAAATAGTTTGAAATTTATTCAAAAACAGTTTAGTCATAAAATTTATAGCCCTTAAAAAGCTTTTAAATAGTGAGAAAATGAGTAATTTATAATTTTTTACTTTATACTCTTGTATATAGATATAAAATATTCTTGTATATAGATATAACTCTATATGTAATTATGTTCTTTGTGCTTAACTTCAATCATCAAATAATGAAACAAATTATTTTTGATAAATTTAGACATATCAAAATTTGATGTATAAATTATTTTAAAATAAATTGGTTTACATATAATTTCATGCGCAGCAAATACGAAGATTTAAATTAAATTTTAATAAAAGAGACGTATTGATATTTAATTAAATGATTTAAATTTTCCATTCTTTATGTTAGTATAATACATTTTAAAATAATAGTTACATTTTATTCGTAGTTGTCAGTTCTCCAAGTAACCAATATTTTGTACTCCTTAATTATTGCCTTTATCATGATCAAAGTAATAATGGAATAAGATAATCTGTCTTTCTAAGTGTTTACTTAAAAAACATGTAATGAAATAATGAATTTGAAAAAGAAATCTTCTTCTAAAGCAATGAATTTATCATTTAAGTTTCTAAGATTAAAACGGTGTAGTTAAAGTATTCAAACACATGCAATTAAATGAATTACATAATCTTTTAAAATTAATTCAGGTACACTGAAATAAATCGCTTACAATTTCTAAAATGGAAAAATGTATTTTCTACTTTTGTAAGAGCTTGCATTAATTGAATTTTAAATTGTAATTTGAGATATTAGAGTTTCGAGACACAAGTCAGTTTTAAAATAGAAATGTATTATATCCACAGTTTAATAAATGCTGAATCTTATGTCATCACTTTTCTATGATCAGAAAAGGAAGTTTATCAAATGGGATGTGGAACGCACTCTTTAATTTCGCTTTCATCTTAGCTACATAGATTCGATGTTTTAACCGCACAATTTGATGCTGTGTTTTATTTTGCAATACATTTTCTTTATTGTTTTATAATAAAACCTGTAATTTAAATTAAAATACGGTTTACCATGTTCTATTATAAATTTTAATTTTACAATAGAAATTAAAAAATTTATTTATTTTATTTCATTGCTCTAATAGAGTAGCGTTGAAAGTTTGATAAATATTAACTTGCTAAATTAACAAGATAATTGATAATAAAATCTTTTTATTGGAATCTTCAAACACATCCATTTCTTAATATCGCAAGTAAATTTGTAAATAATTACTCGTAAGGCCCTGTAGGCATCAAAAAAGCAACTACCATGACAACACATAACATCTGTTTTCTGAATAAAGATGTAATGTTCCATCAGTGATTGTGGTAACTATCATAAATTCTATTGTTGTCAATTGGAATTTGAGTGATAATTCTCTGCAATGCAAATTAGTGTTGCACAACTTATTTGCATAAACTTCCGTATTTCACTTGAAAAGCATGTTCCTTAGTTGTTATTAATTTAGTTATGATCGTGCATACTTGTGTTTCAATCAACAATATTACTTATCAAACTTTCAAGTTTTTCCAATAATAACTTATTAATCAAAAATGTTTTTAGTTCTTAGCTTGATACAAGCCCTTAAATATTTAAATGTAACTTTAGTAAGAGATTGTGTTCTATTTCACACAAATATATTTATATAAATAAGCATATGATTATATTTCATGAAAGTAACTATGATTAATACAAGGTTTTCGAATAGATAACTTAACAAATTTATATATTGAATTGAAATTGGTAATCACACGATTCAGAAATAATTGGTTAAAATATACTGAGGAACAGTATTTTAATAATTTTACGTATTTCAGTACAAAATTGACAATAATATCAATACTTTAAAATTATATATTTTTAATCAATCAACAACATAAAAAACATATTCTGTAATATATTTTAAAGTAAAATTAATATGTATTTTACATCATATTACATAATCTAGATAAAATTCCACTTCATTAAAACATTTTCTCACTTCTTACTGTAAGAATCATTCTTTTTTGTTTTATAAAAGAAACACGGTAATGATTTTTCCATTCCATCACACATATTTATTTGACATACCAAGTTTTCATAGATATAAAGAAATCCTAAATGTTAGAACACCTGTGTATTATCATATTATTTAAGAGTTATATTTGCTCTTTTGTGGAAGATTTAACCTATATTTCTGACAATATTTGAAATTTAAGTGAATAAATGGCTTTATAAAATGTCTTAGAAATATATGTTTATCTTCCTTGATTTCAAAATTATATTCAGAACATGGGAAATAACATAATATTTAAAACAATTGCTAGTCCTTTACATAATTTATAGTTATGAACACCGTTTTAATTTGGAATGATCATTACTTGTACGAACATTAGAATCTTAATTGCAGGTTACCTTCATGAGAACCATTGACGACTAAGCATCTATTAAGACTTAATTAATTTTATAAATTTAAGCAATTCATCTTTACACTGTAGATTATCTCCTTAGAAATAAATTAGCAAACAAGCATGCTCTATAGAATTGTTCTGTATTCATGTACCGCTTGCCTCTAAAACGACGGATAGCGAAAGCCTCCCTAGTATAGCTACTCTGGCATTCATAGGACATGTGTTTGTTCCCATTGCTTAGTGCACACAGATCTAACTATTCGTAATTTCCCCCGCGGTTTATAGGAGCAACTGTCCCCTCACTTAGCGTCTTAGATTTCGAACTTGCGACTCTGGATGAGGAGAAGTGATTATGCCCAATCAGCGCGCTCTCTGCAACTGCTCACAAATATGACTTCAAGTGGATGGTGATTTGACCGAAGAGCTTTTCCGCTCATTATCTTCGATCAAACAGAGTATGATGGCGGCTTTCTGACATTGAACAGTATAATCCAGTGTGCTGATTTAATTGTTATGTGTATCTTTTGACATGCCTTGCGGTGAATTTTTCTTGGAATTATTAGTTTTCAAAGAAAATATGAAAATTTTGTCAATGTGGAATATTATAATTGAAAAAATATCTGTTAATTTAAAATAAAAAAAATCTGTAAAATAGAAAATTAAAAATTTTTGAAAATCATGACTTATGCATTATATAAATTGATAACATCAATTTGACTTAACGTATTTATTTATCATCTTATAATTTTAGGATAATTTTTGATCCAATAAAAATTTAATTTTAATTTCGTTTTATGCATTTTATACTAGATATTAGAGTTATAATTATATCGACTTTTCTAATAAATTGATGTATGAGGAAAAGTTTTATCACAATAAATTGAAAAATATAAAAATCTACTATTACACGTTAGTAAATGTAATATGAAAATAAGATTTGTAAATATTCTAAGATTATTATATTAAATTTTTTGTTTAAATTCCAACAGTGTTTTAATGAGGAAATGAAATTTTAATTTTATACTTTTCAAATCTATATAACAATTAACAACTAAAATTTTACTTAGAATAGCAACAGAGTTAAGGGTTTTGAATGCATTTCTCAGTACTTCTTATAGTATTCCAACTTATAAAAGAGAATACAATATAAGAACAATCAATAATTTATTTATTAATTCAATAATGAATATTTTAACTGAAATTTATCTTAGAATTTAATAAAATAATTTTATAATCAGTTACTTTAGATAAAATATTACAATATGTTTTCCTAAATTTATGAAATATATTAATCAATTTATAATTTTAATGGCTTCAACGAATTAGATTAAAAACATGATTCAACGATTAGAAACACTCTCATTATTCTAATAATTCATTTGTATTCTTCAACCATGAGAAAAAATGTATCCAATTTAAAATAATGAACAGAAAGTGTTTATAATTATAAAAAAAAAATTACCAACATTTTTTCACTTTGATTGCACACATAATTCAGTTCCGTTGACATATTTCAGTTTCTTTACAACATACATATTTCAGTTCCATTAAATTCTTATATACAAGTCAATTTAGTGCTTATATGCTTTTGTATTTTCCTTTTTCATTTTCAATCACAATTTGAGTGGGTATTCCTTTCTTGTTTTTTTCTGTAAATTGTCTCAATTGATTCCCATTTTTCTGGGGCATATTTGAACAAAAAAATTGACTGAATGCAAATCATTCTTCCAAATTTTAAAAACACAAAATAAAGTGACTTCTTACAAGCATTTTCTTCACAATATACCAAATATTACACCGAAAATCTCTGTGATCAATCAGACACACCCAAAATGGAAGATGGAAAATTTTGAAATGGATATTCTTAATAAAGAACATACTTCACGACAGCATATTTTGTCTTCACTTGTTTTAAATGGCATACATAAGTGTCAAAATAATTCAACAGTTTTTTTCTAAATATTTTATGTCTTGAATTTATTATATATAAAGGAAAATAATAATTCTACACTATTTATAAATAAAAGTAATTTATTTAATAGTAAATTAAAATTAATAGAAACGATAAATACATTATAGAGCCAATCTAAAATACACCAAATCGATTTACTATAGAAAACATAAATTAATGATGAATTAATTCAACTATCAATGAATTCAAAAAAGTGACTACGAATTTTAAATTTAGTTTGTGTTAGAAAAACAAATACGGAAAATATATAATTTTATAACTTAAATGTTTTTATTATCTATATATTTTTCTAACGAAACATAAAGTGGGTTTTTAAGGTTCAAAATATTCGAAAAAAAAACGATGGTAATTTTCATAAGAAATAATAACCCAGTGTATACTGGTTATGCCCGTGAAATACATTGAATGTTGATGTATAATATAGTTCCTTCCATACCTTTTAATCTTATATCCTCTTACGTAGATTAAATTTGATAAAATGACATTTTCCCTTTCTATTTAAATAAAATTACATGAAAACTTACTGACTTTCTGAATTTTCTCAGGGGGTTAAAAAATAATTCACGTTTAATGGCCAGTTATTTTAAAACTTATATATTTGGAAAGATCTATGAACTAAATGTTTGCAGTATTAAACAAATCATGTTTACTTGAAAATAGTCTCAAGTGGAATTTATATTTACAGCATTTTTAACAAGAGTAAATGTTAAGCATGAATTTTACTAGTACTTAGCAAAAAGTAAAGTATTTTCATATAATTTATATATGATTTTATAATGTCATGAAATGTAAATAAATATATTAAAGTAATTCGCAAATATCTTCAATAATGTAGACTTCACTTTTGCTATGAATTAAAAACTTCGTAAAGTTTGTAAGGATTAGTGATTTGATTAATAATAGTTTAGGTGTTCTCTCTCGTTATCTATAGACAGAGAGTTCAAATCTTGACTAAATCGAACATTTCGCGTGTTTAGCAATGGCGTTAGGAGTACTTAAAACATTTTTTGTGATTATATACAAAATATAAAAAAATTTTACGAGACAGGAATTTTTGAAAAAATGTTTTTTATGTGGTTTATGTAGTTTTATCATTTGTGTTTTATGTAGTTTTATCATTATTATAATTAACCATAATAAGTGAAGAAAGCCTTATTTGCATTTTACACTTGTGCTTCTTTAGAAAAGAAAATAATTTTTCATAATTCCCTTCAATAAATAAACTTGCCTTGTCTAGTTTGTCTTATAGAAGTGATTTCATTTACAGATTCTTTAGGATTAAATTTAAAAAATATGCAGCAAAAATATTTAATTTAAAAATTTGGTCTAAAGTTAAAGTAAAAAATTATTAAGTTTGAATTATCTTTCATGTAAACTTATTTTTTTTACTTACGACAGTAATTTTGTTACATAAGAATATCATTTCTATAAGCTGGCTTATGTAAAAATAAAAAATTAAGATAGCCTTACTCCTTGTTATATTTTCTTTTCTTTTTATTTTTTTATTAATAATGCTAAATTTCAGTGTAAAACTGTGGTAGTGAAGAATATTAATTTACATATATATATAAATGCAGTAACTGAGCAAATATTATAATTTTATTAAAAGCCATTAAATCTAACCTTTAATTTGAATACAATCTTTCATTAAATTAGACTTTTCACGCAATTTTCAGGCTCTCATTTAATTTTTTCATGCAATATACATAAAATCAGATTTATTCAAATTGATTAATTCAAATATCATCGTGTTGATATGAATTTTGATTATTAAATCCATCTGTGCTCTTAATCTCTTTAAATTTAACGTAAAATATTTGACGATAAATTGCATTTTTTGTTCTCTCTCGTTATCTGAGACAGAGGGTTCAAATCTTGACTAAATCGAACTTCTGGAGTGTTTAGCAACGACTTATGAGTACTTAAAACATTTTTTTTATTCCAGATATTTTCCATGTGAAATGATACATCTAGGGATTGGAAGCCTCTGATTCAAAATTATTTGGGCCCACCACTGATTATTGAATTATGACATTTGATTTAGTATACAGAATATCTTATACTATTCGTGAAAATTGCTTCAATAAATTATTTACAAATATAAATTTGATTTATATACCACATAATTTTAATAAATTTTCTTTCATCAGAAACGTGGGAACCAAATATTGAAATACTTTCATAGATTATTTTCTTTTCTGACGCACTACTCAAGTAAACTGAGAAATTTGAATTTTAATAGTTCTTCGGTTTTTCAAAATGAAGAACACGAAATTCACTATTCTTCAAATGTGTGACAAAGTTTTGATATTTAAAGCATAGATTAATAAAAATTGCCATTTTTATATTAATGACTTCACTTATATGTTCTTTTCATCTTATAATGATTGGTCGAATTATCGATGCATTCATATTTTTATAAGCTATTAAAACAAACTAATTAATTTTTATTATTTATTAATTACAACCTTAAATTTTTACTCCTCTTTATAACTCGAGGATATAAAATATAATTACAAATTACAATAATTTATATTTCATAAAAAATTAATATAACTGTTAATAATTACTTGCTTTCCTTTATTTATAGAATATGATGTATTTTAATAGTGAATAGTATATAAAAATGAATAAATTTCGAATTTTGACTCCTGCAAGTTAAGTTCTTATTTCAAATAACAAGATTAATACTGCAATCACCAGATTTGCAATAAATTATTCTTCACAGTAAATTAATAGGATTTACTTTATAAAACATGCATTCTCAAAAAACCCCAATCTTTAATAATTGAACTTATCAAGTAAGCAATGAGAGTTTATTACTCCTTTAAATGCATTTTAATGGAAAATGTACAATCGTAAAATATTTAATTTGAATATCAGATAATATTTTTGCTCATTGATTGAATAAATTTTAAAATGCTTGTCCCATTGAGGAAACATATATACATGCATAACTATTGAAGAAATAAAATGCAATTATCAGCCAAAGAACCGTCCAATCCAGACATAAATAGCAGGTGTGTGTGGCAGGAAGAAAGATGAAGAACGTGTGGTTTCTAATAATAGATGGATAAAAGGGATGCACAATCTGAAGAGCTCTTCACACCATCCTCCCCACCATAACCGTACCTCCTCATTTCAAAGAGTGTCATTTTTAACTTTTATTAGCTAGAAAACATTAATGGTTTCGATCACCGAGACAGCTGCCGAGAACACGGCATAATTTGATAACAGGTTAAAATAATTAAACTCAAATTTACTTTGAAAATATCTTCAGCGAAATAACTTCAGTAGAAAAAAAATGTAGTATATACAAAACATAAAAACAAAATACCAATGTTGTTATTAAATATCAAATTTGCTTTCTTTTCAAATCATAACTCTATTTTATGCTTGTTATTATAAGTAATTTGTTATAATATTATATACGAATATTTACGTATGAAAACATAAGCTGTTACTCATTTGATGTAATGCATAAGTTAATATACTATCAAAGATATAATTTTTTTTTATAATATAAATTATTAAAACATTTACAAGAGAAGAGAGCATGGAAATAATATTTTATTATAAGTTATTATTAGAGAAGTATTTAGGAAGTAGGTAAATTATATTAGAAATATTGCAAAATAAATTCTCTCTCTCTCATTAAAAGCAATCGCTATATCTTAAATATCCCTAAATTCATAAAAAATATTATATCATAAAAGAAAATGTTATTTTAAATATGAACAGAAATGAATAAATAAATTTTGCAACAAATATTTGTCAGATATAAAATATTTATAACGAGGGATTAATAATTATGTCTATCTTCTCATGGTTGATACATGCACAGATATCTATGTGTATATTTATACATTCATATATGTGTGAGACAGATATACAAAATTAAAATTTAAAATAAAATGGATATATAAATATTAAAAGGCAAATGAGAGAACTTGAATTAAATACAAATAAAATTAAATTTAAAAAAAGCAAAATTAAACTTAACAATTTGAACTAATTATTTAAATTTTTATTCAAGCTAATCTAGTTTTCCTTAATTAGATAATTTCTAGATTTTTCTAAGATAGTTGAAATTAAAAACACTAAAAAAATTAATGACTAACTTTAAATTGTCAAGTGCCAATGTCTAAAAATTAAATATCATTCAAAGCATTTTAATGCTAATAACTCATATATTAATTAAATGAGATTATTTAACTATATATATAGTAATGTAGATTTTTAACCTGTATTTTTAGCTGTCAGTTATGTATTCAAATAACTGTTTAAACTGAATTTTAAATATATTATTAAAAACCATTCTATCAATTTTCATCATAATGTTTCCCTTTCTGAAGTGTAACTTGTTATAAATTATTTCCTTTGAAGTACCTTTTTTGTCACAAAATATTCTAAACTGTTAATATGAAGTAAAAAGAGAAATATATTTAAAATCTTAATCATGTTGAGATAAGTAGAGTAGCTGATTATTGAACTAGTTATTATCATCCAATGATAATTATTAATTCCATAACTCTTACGGTTAATCTTTGACTTTATGTATTCTGATAGTTAAGAGCTATTTATATTTCTTTATTTGATGTATTATCTGTTAAGAAAAATTTAACAGGTCATCGCGAGTAAATTGTACCGTAAATACCACAACTAATTATGCTAAACTTGCAGAAAAATGTTCATTTTTGTAATGATGTGCAAAATTCTTGCGGTGAGCATTATATTTCTATGCGCTAAACTGTTTATGTTTCATTTCTAGTAATCATAATATTATTTTTGCTCATATTCTAATAATAAAAAATAAAATAAATAAAATCTATCTACATTTCGTCAAATATTTCAAAAGTTTAACTTTAAATATAGAAAAAAACTTCATTTAAATTATCAAACTATATATAATTAAAATGTATTGGTTTAAGTATGGCTTCCTGAAAATGTTTAGTTTAAAAAAAATTAATTTTCCATTCAGCACATACAATTGTCATTTAACTAACAATTATTATCTTCAAAAGTTTCTCAATGATTTTAAGTTAAACAACTCAGAAGTTCAATTGGTACCTTAGGCAGGGTTGTTTGTAGTAACTTGTACTTACTTTTAACATAAGATACATTCTAATTATCCCCAAGGTAGAAAAAAATATCCGTTGAACTACCAATAAATCAAATTATTGAAACTTGTTTACATCAATAGCACAAAAGATACAATTAATCAGAATTAACTATATAGATTTAAACATTTTAAATGGTATTTTATTTAGTTAAAGAATTGTATACCAAGGAAATAGTGACAGTAATCAAAGAGTATAAGATTAAGCAAATATAATAGCATTCAATTAATTCTACTGATTAATATTAAGTTTGAAAATAAAATTCCTGGCCTAGAGATGAGACTTAAATTGCGAATTTATACAGGGATAAAAAGAAAAGCTTATGATTTCAATTTTATTGAATAATAAAATTAGCTATAGATGATAAATGCTAACAGAGAAAGTATTTGACATTATTATGAGAGGCATTCAATGTTGATTTGTAATCTATGTTTGTTTTTAGATATCCTCCATTTTACATTATGTAAAAATAATTAGTAACTCATGCTAAGTTATTGATCTGAGACCATTTGTAAATTGAAATGCAGATGAATGTAGCCCGCATCATTAGAGAAATTTTAATGAAGTGGTAGATTTCCCTTGAGGAATCTTCCTTGAGCAGCTGACTGGCATAATGTCTTTGCGTGTTCTTAAGCTAATAAACTATCTTTGTACTGTTTTAAAAATGTTGTTCATTCATTAATTGCATTATTGATATAGAATTTAAGTTATGACACATCTTTTGAAATAAAATTGGTTTTATATTAATAAAAATTTAAATTTGAAATAAAAATTAAATGTTTTAGTATCTAAAATAATTGATATGTTCATATTTTTAACGGAATTACGGAAACTTTTGCATATCAAAAAGTTATTTTTTTGAATATTTTTTTTTGAAAATTATATTAACTCTAAAATATGGAATCCTATTACTAACTTGTAATATTATTATTGAAAAATGATTCAGATTATAATAATTTAGAACTAAAAAAAGAGAGAAAAGAATTCCTTTGTTAAGTAAATATTGGATATTTCATAAGTGATAAAAATTATAAAAACACTGCTTATAAAATCTCAGAAAATCATACGTAATCATTCACTCACATGTAAAGTGAGTGAATGATTACGTATGATTTTCAAAAGGGATTCAATTAACAGGTTTTTAAATGCAAAACATATTGGCAAAAATAAAAAACAATATTCCTTACTGTTGCAGAAGATTATGTACAAAAATATTGAAAGCAGATATTCTATAAAAAAAACAATTAGAATAAAGTCATTTTAATTATGGCAAACATTCATTGCAATATATTGGTTTTATGCAAAGCTTTCTTCATACAGAACTAGATATTCTTTTGCTACTACAAATAAAAAACAGATTCCAGTAAAAAGGAAAAATACATTTATGCAAGATGTATGCATTCAACCATATTTACCGGGTCTTCCCATATAGGTTGGGGGCAAACAAAATATCAATCACGTGATTGGACATCACGTCGCACATTCGCTTGATTGATTTAACATCTGAGGGCAATGCTGGTCAAAGAAGCATTTGGGTAACAGATCATATGTTCCACTGATGATTCCATGTGGTGAACTGCTTTTGATTTGTTATAAAAATCATTTTGTAACCCAAGAAAATATGCAATAAATCCGATATAAAGAGAATGTTCTCAATTTTATTACTATATCGATTAAATATTTTTTCCATAGATATAAAATGTATATAACTTGCAAAATTGTCTGTTTTATCTTTATTTCCTTGAAACTTTATTTTATTACTTAACTTTATTTTATTACTTTATTTTATTTCAAGAATACGAAACAAAATAAAATGCTTTTTTAATTATTTTATCAATAATCTAAATACACACACAGATTATGTATATATGTATGTATGTATACATACCATCAAAATCAGAGGGAAAATTCATTATTAGACATGAAATATTATTTCTCCACCTAAGCACTGATAGTCTTACAGGGCTATAATCTGTCATAGGTTAAAATTTTTCTAAAGAAAATTTAATATTCCTTATGCGCAGCTTCTTTTATTTTGTGTATATGGACCTTGTACCACAAAATCCAACCAACCCTTAAATTTTTCTTATTGAAAGATTTTGGCTGCTATTAGATGCCAGTCACATTTAAAATAAGTTTAGATCAATCATTTGAGTACTGTTCTTGATAAGTAAGGCAAGCGACAATGGCCACTTCTTCTCCCTATATTCCTTGATCAGTCAGTCAACAGCGATCTCATCATTAGAAATGTTAAAATGTGACAAAATCCATTAGAAGTAGACAGTGTGGGTTTGAAAGAACTTCAATTTACCGAAATATATGCATTAGTTTAATCGTTTTGAATATGATAAAGATACTGAATGAAATAAAAAGTGTGTGTATGAGTGAACTGCTATTGGCTTTACACTGGGTGAACCGAATTTTGTTGTTCTCATCACTCTATCCAGAACACTGGTTCTGGAGAGAGATGTATGTTCACCATTTCTCTTCGAATGTTTCTTTTCAGATCTTACAAAGTTTGTGGTTGGTCAGTATAAACACGTGACTTTGAATAACTTTAGAAAAAGAAATTACATGTGACCAAATTGTGGAAGAATGATCTGGCCACTCCAAATCATTTCTCATTGCTATGAAGCACCGTAAAAATAAGCCTCTACGACAAATCTAAGGGTTCATTACTCCAACTCATGATGGCGACTAAACCACAATATCACATATAATCACAATTCACATAATGTAGCATTTATATAATCTCCCGTCTGAAACGAGACCACGTCAATCTCATTATCTTTACTTCTTTTTGTGTTATTGTAATTCGAAATACGGAAGTTTTTTTGCCTCACCCTGCATATGTAACTGTTGAATATAAAAATGAGCAAATAGTTTTCTGTCTTGTTGTTTGGGTTGAAATGATATTGAGCATAATTATCTGTATAGATTTCAATACGATACTATGATTATTTTATTCAGTGTTAAAATTCCTGAATTAAATTCATAAAAACATGATATTTATCTCTGGAATCGTATAAGAAAGTTGTATCAAGAATATTTTGTAATATTTCGGCAAAGAATGCCTTGTAATTTCATTCACTACTGAAACACGCTATTCAATTTTAAAACAAAACATTCTATTAATATTTAATATAAGGTAATAAAGCTAAACGGGAATTTTATATCTATGTGCTTACATTTTATAAATGCGCATTGTAATATAATTTTTTTATAAAAGAAAGCCCTATTATTTAGAAATATTTTTCTGTGTTATCAAGGTCATTGTGGCAACGTGTATTATCTACAGATTATTTGCAAACGTGAACATTTATGTGGTTCACCCTCAATAGTTTTAAATAATTTGGATTGTAAATTATTTCGCTGTTTCTATTACACTGATTCCTAGAGCTGTTCTAAAGTAGCGTGATTAAAGATCATTTGAAACATTTTAAATTACAGAACTCCTTACAATATTCAAAGGAAAAATAAATGAAATATATATTGATATATAAAAAATATATTTATATATTAATACATAAAAAATTATTATACACTGAAAAGATAAATTGCCTTTTTGAATAAATTTTAAATTTCTTAGATACATCTTAATAATTTTTTTTCAACTAAACAATGATATGCTTACTTAGTATTTAACCACTATTCAATATGTCATATTATGATCTACGAAAAAAATGATCTAAACTCGTGCCATTTGCAGAGAATATATATTAAGGCTTGACATATGAATAGAAAGAAAAACTATCAGAGATGTTTAAATAATACGAGGTTGTTGACATTGTAAATGATGACATAATGTTTATGGAAGATCTGTAAAATCAATTTTCCTATGGTACATTTGATTTTTGCCTAGAAATTAAATATTATGCAATATTTTGGCATGCGTCAGAAGTTAGTTTCTACTTTTAACTTGATTTAAACTATTTTCAATAATGGTATTATTTATAATATAATAATCAGTCACTTTTTCGTAATGTAAACACTGAAACAAAATAAAGCGCTCGTGATCACGGTTTGTGTAAACACTTTATTTCAAAACATTACTTTACGTAAATCAACGTTCATACATGTATAATTTATGTCCAATAAAAACAATAGCTGTTCTTATTACTTAGCACGATGAAATTTTTTTATTATCCATCTAAAACTATTCTCTTGTTATTTGTGATTCAGTGAAAAAAAAAACAGTGAACAATTAGAATTCTAGCACCTCAATAAAAATAATATTTAGAAATAATAGATATTCAGTAAAGTCCTGACTCACAGTTCACTTTTGAAACACCACAATTTTGATCATATACATAGAGTTTATGTAGAAGAAAAACCATACAACGTATATGTTACAAAATCAGACGACATTCAATTGCTTTGAAAATATAATTTAAAAAAAAACATTGTTAAGCAAAACAAAAAAACAAATTGAGCCAAATTGCAAATAAAGACGTCCAAATGAATATTGTAAAACAAAATTGTTGGGCAGCAGCTATTTAATATCAAACACTTCGTATACAGAAATTAAGCAAAAAAAAAAAAAAAACTCTAAATACTTAGACATTTTTGTCATAATCTTATCAAATCTTTTTATAAACAATATCATGGAAAATTTGAAAACTGTTTATTGTTTCAAAATTCACTGTAACTTCATTGTATTATATTTCTATCCCAATCATGGGAATTTTTGATTTTATTATTTTACTTAATCAATTGTAAATAACTATATAGAATTCGAATGATTTTATCCTGATATTATAGAACACATTATTGATAAAACTCAGAAAATGTTTCATCGAATAATTTCCATTGCAATGTGGTAAAGTATAGCTTCTCTATAAAAATATTTTATAACAATAATTTCGGAATGTATTATATTCTTGATATTTGTGCATTTTTTTTTGTGCCTTAATGTTATAAGTTGTGCTCAGAAATTTTATTGCTGTTATTGAAATCATATTTTTCGATTTCATTTCAAACTTTAAAAGCATTTAACTCATTCGCATTTTATTCATAGTAATGAAAAAAAGAGCTTTAAAATTCCATACATTATTTAAATAAAATTATTTGCTTAAAATTATGAATTTTTGCGAAATATTTTTAATAATTCTAATCCTAATTAAGTTCCATTATGGGTTAATTTATTAGATCAAACATAATAAACTCAAGAAGTTTTTAAATAATATTCATTTACTTTTTTTTTAAAATATTAATTAATTCCAGTCTTTCTAAAATTGTATTTAAATTTCTATTTATATTTTACCAATTTCTAATGATTTTTCTTTGAAAATTTTCGAAAAAGAATAACCGATAAATACTTAATAATTAAAAAGTGCCATTCACTGAGTAATAATTATTCATTTTATTCTACACAACACTGACAGGGCCATTTACAAAGTGGTTAAATATGGAAACATATTTTCTGCAATTCTCAAAGAGCATTATTTTAATAATTTGATAGTAAATAACAGCTGTGAATAATAAAATGAATTTCTCGCGTGAAAAGGAATAACAAAAACAAAATGGTTGTGGCGCCACGATTGCTTAAGTATTCTTTTCTCTGCTTTCATTCGTTCCGAATTTTTTTTTTTTGCATGGCACTTGTGGATTCTTTTCAAGAAATACGAACTCTCTTATTTATTTTAATGAAAATATTAAGAGGTTGTAAAGTGGTTCTTGATTCTGGATATATTGTAACTTTTTTTTAACTTATAAATGTAGAAAGAATTTAAAAACGCAGTTTTATTTTAAGAAATAGAAATCATTTCATTTATGAAGAATATTCACTGTAGAAATAAATTATTTTACTTTAGTCAATTTAATACTTCTAAAGTTCTAAAGCAGACATTTGACGCTATATATATATATATATATATATATATATATATATATATATATATATATATATATATATATATATTATATATATATGTTAGGACTGTTTATATTTGTAAATGTCTTTCTGAATATTATTGAAACTGTGCTGTTTATTTTCTGCGATAGAGACTAAGACGAACTCAAAGACAAAGCTTGATGAAATTAAACCATATCCTCTTAACTAAGACAGCATTTATGTCTGAAACTTCGTCTTCTGATTTCCACATCATTTCAATGGAATAACATTAAACCACGAATAGAATACATACAATGGCATTATCAATGCTGCGCATTGGTCTATTCAAAATTGGATCTACTATCTTTCAGCTTCTAGGATAGCACATTAATCAACAAAGTAAAGTGGTATCTTCCTATTTTGAGTGACTTACTTAGAGCTCGTAGACAGACCTTCGCCATATTTAATCCTTAACAGATCTGTTTATTTCTACTCCATAAATATTTCTCCTTATGTTTCACTTCAACTTGAAGCCTGTTACTAATTTTGTTTTATTAAAATGAGTTGATAAGGTAAATGTATATGAAAGTGGTATAACTTATGAATATTCTTTTTTTTTACATTACAGCAGGTGCGAAAATGTTAAAATTTAGTTCAATAAGAAAATGTAGCTTTTAGTTTTACTTTTTTAATGTTTAATACTTATTTTGCACACATATAATAATCAGTAATAGGTTTTGTAAAAATTAAAAATTACATTCTATTTTTCAGCCATTGGACTTGATTTTAGCAAATTCTTAAAATAATTTGCATTAAATAACAAATTAACTTAAAAGTTCTAGCATAATTCATATGTGCGTTTCGCAACTAGAAACTCAAAACATTTTTTAAATAATTTTGCTATTATTTTTTTCATAAATCGTTTTTGTCCTGCAATTATAAACATACAGAAGGGAAGTCAAAGATATATTAAGACGATATAAAGAAAAGGCGGAGGTATACAAACGATTAGCTTTTTAAATCATTCGTGTGAATTAGATGCTAGAAGAGGCAATAATGTAGTTAAAGAAACAAAAAAAAAACTGCATGTTCTCGGGCAAAAATTTCATCAAATATCCTTATTTGGTGACCTGAAGCGAGATATGGGAATAATTACCAATACAAATATTACTTTAATAAAGTCAAAATCCTGCCTAGTACAAAACTCAATCTACCATGAACTATAGTATGCTGATTGCACTTTATCATATTCGTGTATTGCACGCCCGTTTATCCAGATTCCATAATTGCTTGAAAAATATTAAATCAATAGATTCAGAACAGATATAAGGAGCATTATAGTATTTTTTAATAGCCCACTGTCTATAAAAGTTAAGAAGACAAATATTATCACATGGACAGTACAATTATATCACGAGTATTGAATAAATGTTATTATCAAGAAAAATGTGCAGAAACTTATACTATCATCAAGGATAATCGAATCCATGTGTGATGGCTCAAAGATTCGATAATCCTTGACTTTTCATCACACATATGTTTATATAATTGTAATACCACTTTAAATGCAGCTGTAATAGTAATTTTTATTTGCGGGATTAATAATGATTAAGAAGACAAGACTATCATCCAGAGATTCATACAACCTATTATAATTTATTTAGATTCGTTTTTATTTTATCTCTTTGTTTGAATCATGGTAAACATTGACAGCCTTTATTCAACATCTTTATCATCTAGAGAGTTGGTATTGGCACATGTGAATTGCACTTTTTACAGAGTCAGTAATATTCTGTTGGCTTAATACCAGTGGTTCTATTCTTTATACAAATCATGTGAAATGTTTTGTTTTAGTTGGATAATACATAACTTTATGTTTAAAGTATTCTATGAATCTTTGTTGATGCAGAAAATATTCAGCTATTATTCTGATCTGCAAGCTTTATAGATTTTTACCAACAGAAAAATAAATTGTTGTCGGGAGTATTGCTTGTCATCATATGCCAGTAATTACTGACAGTGAACTGTGACATTGTTTTAAAGCTGCATGAGATACTGCTTTCTTTTATAACATTTACTAACTCTTTGAAAACATTTTGTCCCATAAAAGTGCTATCATTGTTATAATATGTGGTTGTTTTAAGTACTAATTTTTAGAATTTTTTTTTTAATTTAATGTATATTTTCATTGTAATTTTTTTCAGAACACAAATAATTTAGACGTTGGCTTTTATTCCTAGTGTAATTATTTTGAGGGTTTTAATCGTAAAATAAGTCATAAACAAGAAATTGATTTAAGGATTCTGAATAATTTATATTATTGAAATAAAAATTTAAATTCAAGATGTATTCAACAATGCTTCATTTAGAGCTCACATATCATTCAAGGCACAATTGAAGTACTCATGAAAATTAATTTTAAACATAAATCAGTTTTCATAAGCACTAAAAATATCAAATAGTAAAAATTTTATCCTTATAACGGAAAATAAAGAATTTTCTTCTAGTCGAATGAAGTAAACCTTGGTAATAAACAGTGTCATGCTAAGACCAATGAATATTGAAAGCACAATAATTTATTTGCCACATTGAATATTGCTAACATTCATTTGAAGAATTTAATGGCAATAAGTAGCAAAAAATATGAGACATTTATAATTGTATTTTAAACGAAAAAATCTTTCGGAGAAGTAAAATATTGACTCTTTTAAAAAATTTCTGTTATCTTGAATACACGTTGACAATAATTCCGATAATATTCAATTTAATTATGCATTTAAATGATAATGCATGGAGATATACTTTAAATTAAAGTAATCATTTCAGAAAAATTGTTAATATTTTATTAAATTCCATTATAAAATTTAGCTATCTTCACAGTTAAATTTTTTGGTTTTCTGAACTCAAATGAGCACACAATTGATTCAATATTTTGAATCTGTGCTCGTTAAATGAAAATTAATTTATTGTAATCCAAATCGAAAGAAAGATAATTTTTGTAATATAATGGTATTTCATAACAATTTTGTTTAAAAAAATTATCGCAAGTTTTTTCTGACTATTAATTTCTAGTTTCCTAATATGTTAAAGGCATTTTTAATACTCTCTACAAGAGTGACTTTCAATATGAGTGAAAATTTTACACTTATTAGATTATCATTTTATGCAGCTACATTTAAATTTCAAAGATATAATAAATATGATAATAAAAACATTTTTAATAAAAGAGAGAGAGTTATGCATTTTTTCAACCATACGCATATCTTGTATTGATTAACATAAACACATATTTTCTTGTTAAAAATGTGGACGTAATGTGCATTATTTAAGTTTTTATCATCTATACATCATAATTTAATGATAGAATTTGTGCAATTTAATTCAAATATGCAATTTTCTTCAAATGCTATATAATATCCAGCTGTACAATGGTTCTTAACTTATCCAAAAGTTAGGTAAACGTATGAATGCTAACTTTTACTGATAAATTCGATATTAGTGTCAAACAATCATAATTTGTGTAACATTGGCATTTTATATTTATTAAGAATTTTTTTGTTTATTTTAGAAACCATCTTCTAATGAACAAATATTTGCAAATGAATCCACCAGAAGTTTAAATAAAATTCCAAAGCATCAAAAAAAAATAATTGTCAAAACCATCAATTAAATGTTGCTGGCGCATGCGCTTTGAAAGTTAGCTGTATTTTCCTTTCACCAAATACACCAACAATTGCAAAGGCCATGGAATAGATTTCAGTTATGTATTGTTATCGTTCGTTGTCACTTAGTTAGAACTACGTTCGTTGTTACTTGT
Source organism: Latrodectus elegans (assembly GCA_030067965.1). Classification (NCBI taxonomy): domain Eukaryota; kingdom Metazoa; phylum Arthropoda; class Arachnida; order Araneae; family Theridiidae; genus Latrodectus; species Latrodectus elegans. The sequence goes on along the minus strand of CM057820.1, from coordinate 38,981,104 downwards.
ATCTGTGTTGTATAATTAAGTATAATTCTCAAATTTCTATCACAGTGTAAACAGATCTTGAAATAATATTTCACGGTCTCGTGGGATGTTGAAACCAGTGCTTAGAATGTTGGCTATTTTTTCCTTTCACCAAATGACCCAATACTCCAAAAGGCCATGGAATAAAAAAAAAATTTAGCTTATTTATTATCATTCGTACGTTCGTTGTTACTTTGTTAGTTTGCTTTTATAGTAGGTATAAGTCCATGCAAGTGTTATATGCTAAATAAAACATTATTTGAATTACATACGTTATTGTATAAAACATCATTAAACTACATTTTTGGTAAGTCGATCAGGAGAACCAAATAGAAATTGTGCCATCCATTAAAATATTCAATAAAAAATGCGGCAGTGGTCAAGCTCAATTAATTAAACTTTCATCGAAAACATTAAAAAATTTAGAATAAACTGAATTTTATACAGTTTTAGACTCAATGGATAATAATAAATACTAATTTGAAGAAGTAAAGCAATAACACTTCGAAATAGAATATGACGAGGAATTTAAAGAGGCTGAAAAAATTCTGGAGAAAAATTGACGAAGATATTCAAAAATTTCAGATCAGTGCAAAACTTTTTCCTTACAAATCAAGTGAACATAAAAGTGTACAGGTGCCGTATAATCCATGATTCCAAATTCCAATTTTTTTTTATTTTTTTTTTGCGATGAAGAAATGTTGCCAAGATGACGTATCGTGACGTACACGATGACGTAAATACTAGGGTTACCAAAATAGAATTTTCTGCATAACTCTTATTAGTCTCCATGTGTATGATGTAATAAAAACGTGCTTACCATATACATAAGAAAATCCACCAAAATATCGCCAATCTTAGAATTTGGCATCATGGATTATGCGGCACCTGTGCCCATAAAAATTAATGTGCTAAAAAATATTCGATTACCTGCAATTACTTTACCTCATTTTGATGGTCAGTTTAGTAAGTGGAGCTCTTTTAAACAACAATTTCAAAATCTAATTGAAAATAAATCTAAGATTATCAAACTTTTAGAAGTTTTACTATATAAATGCTTCCCTTAAAGGTGCTGCAAAATAGGTGCAACCCCAAAATGATAATTATGAGTTCACCTTTCGTTTAAATATAATTAGCTCATTGTTGAAAAGCATGGTTAAAATTTAATTAATTGTAAGTAATTAACTGTTGAGTCTCATAAAATGCCAGCTTGGGATGTTTTCATCAAGTGCTTAGTAAAACGATATCAAGTATTAAGAAACTTAAAAGCTGCTTGTTTTTATTAAAAACCCAAGTTTTCAAACCCTATTATTTTTAAGGAAAGTAAACTCATTTCCATCTTACAAATCTAAAACTTTTTTGATTAAATATACTTCAAAATATTGAATTTTTTGTGATTTAAACAATTCACTGTATAAATACCAATTACTTTTGAAAATGAAAGTACTTGAACGTTTTGATTTTTGTAAATCTAAAAATCTGTATTTGGATCGTCTAACTTCATCACATAAATTAAATGAATTATTTTATAAATCTATGTATGTCGAATATCACCAAATACATCGCTATTTTTTGCATAAATCAGATATGCAGATTCGTCAACCATCCAACATACGTTATTTCAAAAATTTTCTAATCTGCTCTACCCACTTCATCCCCCACAAGGAGCCAGTTGAAAATGAAGGCTCTTCATCTGGCTTATTGAAACAAAAGGAAAAGATTCAGAATTTTTATTTCACTTAAAAAAACACTCATATTCTTAGAACTGTTTTTATTTACGTGAAAGTTTTTTTGCGGAAAATTTAAGAGGTGTGGAGCTATATTGGGTAGCGCCTCTCAAGCTTCGTTTATTACTTATGATTGTGTGAGATACTTGGGATTATAAAAAGAAATAAGATTATTGTTCCAACTTGAGGATTATATGGGGTGTAAGTTTCTGTGGAACATTTAGTAAATACAGTAATATCTAATAATTATGATGAATTTGAGGCAGATATTGAATTCTTGATCTTCTTATTTGACACCTTTGCAACAATTGCACTTAAGTAAGTTACAATTGCCTATGGATATTGCACTTGCGGATTCATGATTTTTGGAATCATTGGAAGTTGATATTTTCTTGGAGCTAAGACTTTCTTCGAAATTTTGAAATCGAGTCAAACTATAATAAATGAACAGATTTTGCTCCAAAATACATATTTAAATATTTAATTACTGGTAGTGTGCCATGTAATTCTACTAAAAAAAACTTTATGACATTTAGTCGTAGAAGAAAATACACTAGACAAAACATTAAAGTCATTCTGGGGCTGAAAATTTGGTTAAGAAGTTTCAAAAGAGAGATGAAATGAAATATTGCATATTTTAATACCACTCATTCTAAAGAGATTAAAAGTTGTTTTATATATGAAATGCCCTTAGTAAGAAACAAAAGTCCTATTTTTTCCTTTCACCAAATGCACCAAAAACCCCAAAAGGCCATGGAAAACTCAGAAGTAATTATTATTCCTTCGTTCGTTGTTACTTTGTTAGCTTGTTTGAGAGTGAGTATAACTCCAAGCAATTGTTATATGCTAATTGAAATATTATTTGAATTGCAATATGGCATTATTGTAAGAACATTACACTACAAACGTATATTTTATAATATTGAAGAGAGATACATATTTTGAGCCTTGGATGGGACTTCTGTGACAGAAAAACTGTATGATTGAATTTAAAAAATACTGAAATTTTGAATAATTTCCATAAATTTTATTTTAAGAAATTTTAAATATAATTTATAAACAGTTTTTTTTCTTTTTTTCCAACTTTATATGTTAAAAAAATTTTGGTATATTCATTCTTTAATAATGTCCTTAATATCGAATATATTTCCCATTCAAATTCTCAAACTCACTGTAACCATCAAAATATATTTATTTTAAAATTTTCAATATTATCTCTAAATAAAAAATTAAAATATGAATTCATTATTTTATATTCTCACAACTACTGTACCTCGTAAAATTGTAACAATATGAAGCTTTTTATTTTATGTGGCAATTTTATGAAAACTTGTACATTGTTATCAGAAGTATATAAGGCACTGAAGTAAATTTATAATATAATTTTTTTTTCGAATAAATAATAGGGAAAATCCATGTGCCAGAATCACCTAATTAACTTGTGAAAGTTCCCTTGATTTACAATCAGAGTAATAATTAGAAGATAAAAAGGATGTAAGTACATTATTAATTATATATGATTCTTACAAGTATAAAAGTATGATATCAATATCTTAAAGTTTTTTATACATATTATCTCGTATCATCATTAATTATAATATAATATAAATTACACAAACAAAGTATTAATTTGTATATTTATCCAAAATTTACTTTTTTCTTTCCACAAAGGTGTATTCGTGTATTCCGAACTAGCTTTCAAAATATAGAGGAAAAAATCACAAAAATTTTAAAAATTCATTCAAAAGGATGAATATATCTATATGTTATTAAATGATATATGATGAGAAAATTGTTATATTGAAATTAGTTAAACTGCAATGTGAATATACCATTCGAAATCTAAGAAAGTGATGTATTTAAATCAAAATAATGATCATTTACCGCACAAAATGAAGTCATTTCAGTCTAAAGTCATTTCACCATTTGCTAGCAGAATTGCCAAAAAGAGAATAAAAAAATGTTGTCAAAATCACACAAATGAGTCGAGAGGACTAAATAGATGTAAATTCCTGTTTTATTTATAATTAGATACAATTGCTGAGACATACAAAATTAGAGGCGATCGATCATGATTGACTAATGATTCCTATCTTATTAAGGAAACAGAGCCTCAAATCCAGTTCCTTACTTCCTTTTATAAAAAAAGTTTATGTCAATGTCTGACATGACTTTATGCCTGCATGAGATTCGATCAGTCATATTAGAATCTTATAAGAAAACGTTAGAGATAGATATAACAAGAGACCTGAAAAATTGCTAATCATCAGAGTATGTTTTATTTTTCTAACAGCTCAAATATAGATTTCAAAGTAATGAAAAATCTTCGTGAATGCTGTAGTCAAAATTTGCATTGTTTATATTTATGAGAATATGTGATCATACGCGCGATTATGAAAAGTATAGTAATATATCCTCTTACAAAATGAAACTGAAAACTAATTGAAACTAATATTATCTTACACAATTACCTTAAGCAAGAAACATTTCATACTTGTAATTGAAATAAATCGTTATAAAATTGATATACATTTAAAAAATTTTGAATGATTTTTAAAATTATGTACAGTTGTTAAAACACCTTTTAGACAGAATAATTTTCATCTTACAAATGATATGCGAGATTTTTAACATTCCGTTTTGATAGATTTTGATATAATTTAGCAAAATTAAACAATTTCTAAAAGGAAATCCGGTTATATATTTTTAAACTAATATAAAATATAAAATTGCTCAGTTTTATTCGTGTATTAATTTCTAAAATATAACAATTGTTTAAAAATCAACTTTTATATTACTGCTTACATGAAACTGAATTTCACTGATTTCTTGCTTTCAATTTTAGCTATCACACAGTACATTTCTAAATTTATCTTAATTTTGAAAGCTATTATAATTAAAATAACATGATAAAAATATATTTTTTGTCGAATTTCATTTTATTCAAATTAAGTAAAATAATATGTTATTGACAGAATAGTAACATAACTGTCTTTTAGAAATAATTTAAACCATTCAATTTAAAAATTTAAACTAATAAAAACATTCAGTAGAGCATTTATATTTCCAGTTATTTAAAAACCAAAAACATATTTATTGATGATTTGTATTTTACTCAGTTAAAAATTTCAAAATAAAGGAGCTACAAAATTTTAAATTTAAAAAAAAAAGAAGCTAAAAGTAATTTATAAAATTTTTTCTATCCTAAAAGGTGATAATTTGAAATCTTATCACAAATAAACATTCAATTTATGATTTTTCAGATCTCACATGTTTTTTATCTTTTCTTTTTATCTTTGTATACAAAGCACAGTTTCACTAAACACATTTGAAAACCGACATGGAACATTTTCGACACTGTAGGCGAACTTTAAACAAAAGTTTATTCTCTTTAGAATGCGTTGCTTAGCAACAATATCGAAAAGACATTCGATTCGGACACTAGTTTGAGAATTTTTTTCTATAAAAGCAATGAAGACACTTATTTTAAATGGAAGGGAAGACATTTTAAGATTGGAGAGGATTCTTGGAAGATAAATAAAGTAACTTTAAAGGTTGTTGTCGAAATCGATCTTCTAGGAAGTATTAATGAAAAAACTGAAAACTTGAGATTTGAGTTATTGTTTGCACAGAAAAACACTCAAAGACTCAGTGGTTCTTGTGTAATTGAGAGATGGTGGAGAAATTTTTCTTTGATGTGAAATTAATTCCACAAAGTTTAGATTTATGCTATGTCGCAATCAGAGTAAAATATTGATTTTAATGTTGACAAAATGTGAATTTAAAAATAAGAGAGGATTTTAAGCGCCTTGTAAATCTGGTGTTTTTACATCATTAATATTAGATTAAAAATATTCGTAAAATTCATATGTCAAGTCGAAGGGGAAATAATTTCATTTCCTTGGAATTTATTATCTTGATGAAAGTGGAAGAAAAGGAGGCAAAAATATAAATGTTGACAATTAAATCTGTAAAACATTGGAGAAAAAAGCAATATATGTTCATTGTATGTAAACTGTATGAAATGAAGAAAAAAGTGATAAATTTGATGTAGCTTGGAGTATAGGTATAAAATTAATAAAAGTAGCCGTTTATTTTGTATTTGAAACAGCCTTTTTCCTGCAACGCTTTCCGTTGAAATAGGTTTGAATGTCAAAAACGTGTGTCTCATTTTATAATGTTTAAAGTCTACGTCATATTTCAACCTTAGGAGTTGGAAATAGCTGGTGGACCAGTTTCTCGGAAACTAACAACTAATTTTTTATCTGGTCAGAGGATCACGCAATTTATTAAAATGACTGAATATTTTTGGCATCAATGTGAAATATGTTTGCTTATATTATCTGGATTGAAAAATGATGTTTTAAATGCCTTAAATATATAAAGTCATGCATACTAACCTCAGTATGTTAGAAATATACCAATTGCCATTCAGATAACTTCTGATACGAACTAAAGATGTGCCTGTTTTGTACTCAGTACTTGCTTGTACCATCTCACTAAGTGCAGGCTTCTCTAATGATACCAAATGGAACTAGGCTACAAGAGTTCACCTCGAAGCATGTTGACACTTATTCGATCAACAGAATGTTATTCCTAAAATTTAGATTCAGCTGAAAAGAAAAAGTTTCATCATTTTAATATCTAGCTTTGTCGTTGAAAATAAATGCCCTCGTCTTGCTATATTTTGCATTGTCAAGCGAAACCTAATAATATATCCTCATTCAGAGACATCAAGCCGCTCACATTGTCATCGTTTTCTACCAGCAGTTACTGGATGTTCCTTAAACAAGGTAATTTCCTTCCAGATGGACCATGATATGATTAAACAGTTTTACAAAACACTACTTAGAATGTTCTTCTCTCAGGGACGTTAGACATTGAAAGACGTAGGGATATTACATGTAATTAAATGTGACACTCAACAACCATAGATTCTGTATTCTCCTGACAATAGTTGAACTTCAACTAATTTGTGTGCAACATAATGGAACGATAGGCAACAATCTATTGAATTGTGGCACTTGCTGATAAGAATATTTTCGGCTCATTCCTGATATAACGTGATATTCTGAGAAAACCCTGACCTTGCAAAACGATTTTCGAATAAGATAACAACAGCACAACTTTTCCACTTGCAGCAAAACATCAGATACATTTCTATATGCTAAAATAATCATCCAATTAAAAATGTGTTCAATAGTTGATTGCTTTACACCTTTGCAATCTCAGATATTTCAAATTTTCCTGTTTATACGAAAGAAGTTATCCATTTCAGGGAATTATTCTACAAGCATTAATGAATATATCAGAAGAATATCATTTATTGGAAACACAATGAATCAGCTTTGGTCTAAACAAACAAACCGTTTGAGAACTTGGTGAACAAAATCAATTTTAGATTCATAAATTACAGATCATAATAACTCTAAGATATTCTATTACACTCTGAAAACAGAAATGATTGCTGCAATAAGTTAAAACTAGAGCATATCAATAAATTTTATTTATTGATATGCTCTAGGTTTAACTTATTTTTTTAAAAAATGTACTTTGAAACTTGAGTGTGGGAAGTGAAAGAAATTCATGCAGTAAAAAAATATGTATGGATGTGATTGTGTGTTTTAAATTACTAAGAAAAAATTTGACTTTGCGATTTATTCCAACATCTTCATATGAGATGAAAAGTATTTGTACAAAAGTGCAAATAGAAAAATTCGATACTTAATCAAATACCATGAATAACTAATAACAAAATGCATCTATAAAGATAAATTATAACGCCAAGAAATGTTTTAAAATGTATTCAAGATTTTTAAAATAATACCTCTAGTTTTTTATCGAAATTTTTAACATTAATGTAAAAACATTATTATTTTTATGTAGTTGTTAAAAAGTGCACTCAAATATTTCAATTGAAAATAATTCAAAAATATTTCACACATTTATCTAAAAAAAAACACATTTTAATTATAAATCTTGTATATTTTACTAAAAATTCTGAAATTTAGAAGTGTAACGATTGGAATAGTGTGTGTGTGTGTGTGTATGTGTGTGTGTGTGTGTATGTGTGTGTGTGTGTGTGTGTGTGTGTGTATGTGTGTGTGTGTATGTGTGTGTGTGTGTATGTGTGTGTGTGTATGTGTGTGTGTATGTGTGTGTGTATGTGTGTGTGTGTATGTGTGTGTGTATGTGTGTGTGTGTGTGTGTGTGTGTATGTGTGTGTGTGTATGTGTGTGTGTGTATGTGTGTGTGTGTGTATGTGATTTGAACTATCGGTAATAGTTAGAGATAAACTTTTATTTACCTTTCGATCGCTATGAGTACTCTATTTTAAGTTGACTATGATAATCTTACATTACCCTTGCGATATGGACATTTTAAAAGGAAACACATTTTGTGATTACAATAGCAAACTAAATTGAAGGTGTGATTGTACAGGAGTTTGTAGGTACCCATTTCGGTAACACAGAAAATGTGTGCTTCTTTTGCACTACCATAAGTTTACATGTATCGGATTGTAATCTGGTCACATATTTATGATCCTTGCAGTAAAAGAAAATCCAAAAGTTAAAACACATAATAACTGATAATTTCTTGTAAATTACAGATATAAATGCGATCTGTAAAGGCGAAACTTTAAAAGCTCTTTGAAAACTTTAACATCGTGTGACATATAAGCATTTACTTTTACCGGGGTTTACTTTTATCAATGCTATTTTTTTATTTAGAAGGGGAAATTTATCAATTTATACATACACACAATAAGACAATTATTTAAACAAAATTAGTATAATTTGTTTGCAAATCTTTTCAGAAAAAAGTTAATTCTTTTAATTAAATATTTGTGGTTGAATTTAATAATTGACAGTTAATAATCAGAATGGCAAGATATGGCTGAATGATATCAGTCATTAATTTAACATAATTTTAATCTTGAGAACGTAAACCAAAATTCATTTATTACCTATCTAAACTCAACTTTATAGATAAAATTTCATATTTTAAATTATCAAAGAAAAATAAATAATAAAAAAATTTAGTTCAAAAATCGGAACAAAATTATTTTATTAAATTTAATAATTCGTATTACTTATTTTACTTTAATGAATTCTTAAATAAAAATTATGAAATGCATATTATAAATGCATAACTTAACTTTTTAATGTAATGACAAATGCCTATTACACTGTTGGCCAAGTAAAATGCAACATTAAGAAAGACGAGAGGCAATAGAAAAATTTACTTGTGAAGAAACTCGTTATATAACCATCAAATGATTAAAACTACACCCACTTGTAAAATGCAGATGATGATAAAATCAGTAATTGATGAATCTGCCACTTTGGTTATAATCTCTTCTGCACGCATCAACATAAAATTAATTCGTTCTGGTGTCTGGTTATACATATGCATTGGTAGTAGATTTCTACAATTAAGTATTACTTCGATGCTATTCTCATTTATTCGAATGTCATAGTTTGTCCGAAAGGCATTTATGATAATAAAACTGTTCTTTATCTTTCAGAAGAGTTAATATATATATATATATTCAACATTTGAAATACTTTCTTATAGAAAATATTTTAAAAAAATGAAAACGTCCGTAAATTTTTTCCGCTTTTACTTTAAAGTAATAGGAGAAAATGAAATGTAATATTTTATTTGAATGCACCAAGTTATAGTTCTTTTTTCTTCATTAGAAATTGGTTTAAAATTAAAAGATGATTCTATAAGGATATTTTCATGTGTTAAAAATAAGTAGAAAAAATATAATACAATTGCAAAAACAATGAATCTGATTGAAAAAATTCACACTCAGGCTTTTAAATCTGTTCTTTTTAAAAGTTAGTAGAAAGCAAATGTCATTGCAGCTATGGGAGCCGTTTTTTCTTCGTTGTTCAAATATAGGAGCAGAAAAGGGGGCAAAAGTAATTTTTCCCAAGAAATTGTAGATTTAAAAGGTATTCAAAGCAGCTGGATTTTTTGGTTGGACAGAAGCGAAATGTTTTCTGATTATTATAGTATGTCTTCATTTTTCATGATGGGTTTTTCATTTTTCATGATGGAAAAAAGATAATTAAAAATGTACAATAATTCATACATTATTGTACATTTTTAATTATCTTTTTTCATTTAATAACACATAAAAAAATTAGAATATTATGTATCTTTAACATTCATCAGTATCAATATACACAAATATTCCAGAGTTTTTCGATTATATTTTTAATAAATTGTAACTTCTGCTTAAATGTCCTATTAAAAATAAATACATGCACTAGATAGTATATTTTAAAAAATGATATTGACTATGAATAATCTTACCTTATCATGATTTGAGTATTATTAGTTTTAGATTTATAATATTATTTCCACTTAATATATTGCTTGGTAATACTTATATTGTTCTAAATTTCATAGGGTTTTTTGATTCATAAATATTGCCTTATTTTATATATTAAGTGTACTATGATAAAATTCTTTGTAAAATGTTTGTAAAAACATTTTTCAGCAACAAATTAGATAATTTAATTAACATTTCATTCCATCGTATGCTAATTTAAAACCATTTACGCTATTATTTCTTAAAATATATAATTTAAAATTTTATATAAGAATTACAAATTTCAAACACCTCTTGCCAGAACAAATTGAAACTAATCTTGTATATTTAATAATAAATATTTACCCAAAATATTTAAGGAAATCTAAGCAAATCTGCAGTTTTAATATTAGATATTAAATTTACTTGGATGTAGTATTAGATGACACATACATATAATATATTGCAATAGGGAATTATAAACGTATCCCAAACATTTTAGTCTAGAATTTTGCACTCTACTAGATCTAATATTTTAACTAAAACTTTTGATTTAATATACTGAATGCATTTTCGCGTATTTCACTATTGCAGAAAAATTCTTACTGCTGCGTTTAAGTAAATAAGATAATGGACTAAGAGATAAACAGGACTTAATATTTATTGCCTACTCTCCAAATTAAAAGTTGCTTTTCTCAAATTATATTGACTATCAGAGGTCAACATTAATGGAAGAGAATCAGATAAAAAATTTTAAATTAATAAATAATATGAATGCTGTAAATCAAATATTTGTTGATCATAATAATTATTTAGTTCTTGTAACTGCCAAAGGTATTTTCAAAAATACTGTCATCAATTGACGTATCTGAAATCATTTTACAATAATATCTGTACACATTCCATATCTCTTATTCAATAATTATTATAAAATTCATTAAATGAATTCTTGAATTTAAGGTAAAAAAAACTAACATTATTTTAAATATGGATATACTTATATATTCATTAATTTTTGATATTTTGGCAAAAAGTAAATTTACCTTCTGGCATATGTAATTTCTAACTCAAAACTATATATATATATATATATATATAGAATCACATATATATATAGAATATATATATATATATCAGAATCACACATTTTTGAATAATTTGCAAAACTGAATCAACTATGCAAATAAATAAACAATTATTACAAATTCTCAACACGTATTACTTCAATCAATACATTATTACAAAATGTGAATTTTTTAATTGTTTAAAAAAATATCAGTAATATAAAAATCTTTCGCTTAATATGTTTCAGGAGATTATTTTTAAAGAATGAGTTTTAATTCTCAAGATATCAAATAATCGCTTACTTTGTAATTTTTAGCATGACGAAACTAAATGAAAGCTTCAAAAATATTTCTTAACTAAATGAAGTTTTAACGCTGAATTTAAAAGAATTACGTAACTTATATAATATTTACCTAATTAAAATGAAACATCCGATTTCTATTTGAGTAAATAAATCAAATGATATTTTTTTCAAATTATTCAAATTAGTTTGTTAAGATCATTAAAATAGGAGAACAGAGACTTTCATTTTCTTACAAAGAAAAGTATTCACTAATTAATTCGTGTTTCTTAGTATTAAAAATATTTATCAAGTAAAAGTGAAACGAAAATTCTTTTTAATCCTTGAAAATTGCTTAATGAACTCATTTTCTCAAGTTTTGCTTTCATAATCACAAATAACGTATGAAGAATAGATTAATTGCGGAAACAAATTTTCTTTCATAAACTATTTTTATTTTATTTTCTGCTTGTATATTATCTTTAAATAGTATATTTAAAAAATTCTCAGTTATGGACTGATTCTATTATCGATAACAATAACATAAATATTATCTATCTTTTTATTATATTGTGCTATATAACACATCCTGTGGTTTTTGAGACTGTGTTTGGAGGTGAGTACGAGTACAAGTCCTATGTCTTTGTGACTCCTTCGTGGTTGAAAACTATACTTTTATATTATATTTCAGATTAATTTATAAACACGTTTATGATATAAATAGTGTTAAATATTGAGATTTTTATACACAAAATAATTCATATATATGCATTCAAAACTTATTTGAAAAATTTTTCAGAAATTGTATGTTGTAGACCAATTTATAACATCTAATGATAATATTTGAAAATTAGGCACTTAACGGAAACGAGAACTTTCGATTTCGTTATGGGAGAGTCACAAGAGACATGTTAGTCTGAGTCGTGTCGGAGTGAGAGGAACGGTGTGGTTGTGATTACCAGTGGAAGTGGACGTCCCGCTGCTGGGGCGTTGGAAAATATACATCTCTTTGAATAATGTGGAAAGAAGCATCTATAATTCATAATTATGTTAATAATTAATGTTTGTGTATGTTAATGTGAAATAAATGTGTCGTCAAAAGCAAGGTATTTTGTATTATTGAACGATCCTGGGGACTACAGAGGTGCGTGTGACAACATCACAATATATTTATTAATGTATCATTATATATCATCATATATTCATACATGTTTAAGTGATAAATTAATTTCTTTTTGTATATTCTTTAGAACACTTTAATTCTGATTCCAAACACCAATCATTATCTTTCTTAAACCATTTATTACTTATTTTATGAGAAATGCTAACTATACGGATCTAAAAAGACATTAAAGGAAATAGTTGTATTGATATCAATAACAAAATTTTTGGCGTCAGTTGCCTTTAAAAGTGTCTTGTAAAATTTATTAAATGGATCTGTAAAAGAATCAAAGTAAACTTTTGAAAATTATTGCCGAAAGTAAGTTAATAAGCCAAATTTAGAGTTTAAATAACTATAAAACAGTTGCGTTAAAAAAAAATTAAAAAATATTTAATTTAAATTTCGATAAAATTAAATAAAGAGTTCATATAAAGCATTTTATGATAGTAAAAATGGTGTTTTCTATAATGTAAATTATACTGTATATTGTAAAAATATCGAGACAAAAAGGATTTAAGAACAACTTCAATAAAAATAATCAGTAATGTATTCATAATGCTTTTAGAAAATGTACATTGACTAAAGAGCATATGAGGATTACTGACTTTTAAAAGTATTGAGTATCTTTTAAACACCATGAATATGAAACATAATAAAGGTATAGCTTAGAATAATAAGCACTTTATTACTTATATAAAAAATTAGTTCATAGACGGAGACAAAAGCAACTCATACAATGCATATAAAAGAAGTTTTTAGATATTTCTCTTCAAGAAACTGTAATTCTCTAAAGTTTTCAAGTAAAAAAAAAATACTTATTTTACGCTGAATAAACGCAGAAAAATTTATCAATACGTTTTTGACCTTCAGTGAGTTTGAAATTCAACCTTTTAGAATTGTGATTTATCATACCTGCTGCTAACTTTTGCAGAAAATCTATGATTCTCACCAGAATATTGAATATTTTTCTTAAAGTTATGTATTTGAAATGTTATGGTTTCACAAAACACCGTCTTTGCGTCTACAATAAATGTCAATATAGAAGACGCACATCATATTTGTCTGGAGTCAAGGATCATACAGTCACATTTCAAAACCTATTTCAGTTGCTCTGAGATCGACTAATTCCTCCACTAGTGACTGAGCGGGGATTGCAGGTGCATGGACTGTCAATGGCTTCAGTACCCTTGATCATATGTTAGAAAAATAAGCACAGTCAGTGACATGAGTAATGGCAAAACAATTTATGTTGTGTCCAAAATAATTCCTTATTGTTGTATCCAAAATAATTCCTTATTGTTGTATCCAAAATAATTCCTAATGTTGTATCCAAAATAATTCCTTATTTTGGATACAACAGTAGGATTATTCATTTGTGTTTGACGTTGTAGTGAAAAGTGCACTATGATAACATTCACTGACGTTATCATATAGTCTCTTTTCTCAGAATCACGATATGCAAAATCATTGAATATATATTTAGTTTTAAAACTATGAAGACATTTCTGAAAAGATTTGCTGTTTTTAAGAGAAGTATCAACTTAATATTCTTCTTTATCCCAGCTTAAGTTTGGAAATATTTCGGTGGGTGATGTCAATATTCCCGTTCCACTTTGTTCCGTGTTTGACTTATTTTATTCGGATCATGTTTGACCATAGTTTTGGCTGACTATGGTTCCTTTGAAATTCTTACCACTTTAAAATATTTTACCAGCAGTTAATGAGGGACTATTTTAAAGTCAGTCAATAGTGAATATGATGAAAGAATTGCAACACAGCTTCGAAACTGTTCGAATTATTGAAATATTTCGCCTTTGTAAGCCATTTATCGTTGTTTCTATGCCTATGAGAATCTTGTTATTGGTTGTTTTGGATGCTCATTTTTTACACTCTGCATAAGAGAATTTCTAGTAAAGCTATAATTTCTTTCTTGCACTAAAATATATATCCCTTAAAGTAGCATTCTGCTGTTGCTATTAATTCCTGGTGCAGTAATTTTACCTGTCAAAATTGTCTAATGGCCACTTTTTAATTAATTCTTGAATTCCCACAAGTTATGTATACAATACATTTCCTAATATTATGATATATATTTCTTAAGTATTTGTTTATTACAATGTGAATTTTTTTAATTTTTTCATCATATATGTATAGTGTGAAATTTGAAATATCAGATTATAATAATGAATTTTGCTTTCACAAAGTCAACAAATCGTCTTTGAAGATTATTAAAAAAATAAAGTCATCGAAGGTAATTGAAATCAGATTCATTAATATAAGAATAGTTGCTTTTAACATTTTTTAAGTTATACACTGTATAAGTAATACAATGTATAGTTTAACTCTCACAAACTATTTAAAAAATTTATTTATACACTTCTTCAGCAATTTTGAATTTAGTAAGTCATTTGCGCAATATCATACATTTCAAATGATAAAAAAACTTTTGTGTTATTTGTGGTATATAATACGAATTTATTTGAGAGCTATTAATTTTCCCATGGAAAAATTTAGATTCGAACTTTACATAAAACAATTATAAAAGTATTTTAACAAAGGTATAAAGGTAAATATTTTTAAATAAAATTTATTATATAAAGTTTATAATAAAAAAATTCATTCTATTATAAATTTTGTATAGCATGTTAATTGGTAAATGTGTTTTATTAAATTTTTATACGTTATTTCTCATTATTAAAATAATAAAATTACACTCTCAATTGTAATTCATAATACTTTAACTCTAATTATTTTCTTTCATATATAATTTTTATAAAATTTAAAATGTAAGAACTCCACATTTAGTTTTAACATAAATTTTAAGAATACTTCCTTTTACAAACAAAATTTCAAAACTTTCATTTTTTATTGAATAGATATACACAAAAAGTATATAAATATAAATTCTTATAATCTCATTCAAATCTAGATTTTAAAAATGTATTTTCCCTAGATATTTAAATTTCTTGATATTTTGTTTCTTTTGTAATGTATACAAATGTTTGCTTCGATTATAATGTACACATTATTATTTTTCAATTCTAGTTATTATGATAAACTAAATTTTGTAATGCAAATGTTATCATTAGTATTCAGTAACATATAATTCATAAGCCACTGACAAAATATACATAAGTACCACAGAAATCTCAAATATTGAAGAAGGTTTGTAAGCCAATATAATATTTAGATTTTGATTTGCGAGAATAAAGCATTAACCACATTTTAGGCATTGATTACATCAGTCTTTCCAACTCATCTTGAAACTAAACTGAGCAGACATAATTGAAAAACAATTGTTGTTATTAATGTTTAATATGTACTACAGACACATAATATAATCTATGATATTGGAATCGAACGACAAACTGCTTAAATGAAATTTAATAATCAAATATACATTAAAATATTCTTTGGGTGTTTGGAAATGTCAAAGAATATTAAATCAAGAAGTATGTGTAATCCTATAATTGTGTGTATATAACTTTTACAAATGCACTATTTTTTTTTAAATTTATTTAAATGAAAGGACTGTTTTTAAGTTACATTTGAAAATTTTTATGCTTATGATTTCAATGCGTTCAGTTCTTTGTAATTAAAGGAAAAAATAAAAGATAATTCAAAATCAAGAAAATTAGGAAATAAATTTTAGCAATAATATAAAATGTGGTATAAATAATTATAATCCTTAATGGAATGCAAGGACATCATTTTTAACCATAATCAAGTAAATGTCTTAAAATATTTGAAAATACTTTCAAATGATTCTAATATATTAAAATACTTTGAGTTTCAGTAATTAAAGTTGAACACTAGGAAGATAATATGACTGAAACATCAAACTAACCGTAGCTGAAATACTTACTGCAGTATATAAATAATTAATATTAAAAGAATTCACACAAAAGTTGCTTAGATATTACCAGCTGAAACTGCATAAGCATTAAGATTGAACAAGGAATTGCCTATTCAGCAATTATGCTTTAACTTTAATTGTGTACATAAATACTTTGTGGTACGACTGAATAAGAAGCTTTTATAAGTATTTTATTTATATTTTGAAATTATGAATTCAACCGTGATTGAAACATGTTCTGTGGTGGTGGAATTTATTCTTTTCCATGCTTTCATCACTTCTATCAATCAGAATCTCAAGTGATCATATTGATACTAGAATTAGAAAACATACTAAAACCTTATGTAGAATCTCAGTAGTATACGACAATTGGCACGCGAGAGAGCAGAAATGTGTTCCTGCTTTGTCAGATGGGACAGTGAAGTATTTCGGATGGAAAAGTGCCCGTTTATGAAATGGCATGTTCTTCCACAATTAGACCAAAACCATTAATGTTATTGCTTGCTTTTAAAGGACAAACAGTGTTTCACGATTGTTTTACTCTACAGATAAGATCGGCCAACTTATGGTGGAGCCCACACGCGAGAATTTATCTGAAAAAATAATATACCAAAAAGCACGTAATGTACGGCGACTATATATAATTGATTAAATTATTCATATAATTATTGTTTTTTGTTTAAAAAGAGTCTTTGGTAAAAACGCTAGAACTTATTCCCAACCTAATAATTTCAAATGTAAACTCACAAAAAAATACACTGCTGGACACCGTAACTGCAACACCCTGAAGGAAGCACGCAAATAACATGAAATTTAAAGCATAAGTGGATATAAGATATGCAAATGATTAAAATTTCATCGCAGACCCACATCACGCTTGCCTGTGGCTCCACTTCAAAGCGTAATTTAAGGCTTAGAGATTTAGACGATTTCAAGTTCGACAGTTTTGTTTTTCTTGTGGGTTTTTTTAAAAAAAACGATCAATTATGCTTGGTAGAAAACAGTGATATTTTTGATCAAGTATCCGAGTTTGACTGAGCAAGGATTGTGGCCTACCCAGATTGCAGATAATCTTTCATGGAAATCGGTAGTCGTGTTGGACAAAACCAAACAACTGTAATGCGGATATGTATCCGTTGGATGCAGTAGGGTACAACGGACCGAATGGTTCGATCTCATCCTCCTCAGCGCACTACTTCACGAGAGATTACAGGGAAATTGTGCGCATAGCAGTGATGGATCATTGCTCAGTCACATTACGAACCACAGTACAGCACATTCAGTCTGTAACTCATCCTACAATGTCTGAGCGTACCATTCAAAGACCAGTTACAGCAGAGTAGGATGTCCACAAGACGTCCATTGCTTCGCCTACCCTTGAAGAAGAATCACAGACGTCTCCGCCGCTAATGGTGAAATGAAAAAAGGATGTGGAAGGAAGAGTGAAATGAAATTGTCTTTACTGACAAATAACGCTTCTGTCTACATCAACACGATGGTCAAATTGCGCGAGCAGGCATTCTCCAAGTGTTCTATGTAAATCACCAGAATGAATTGCTTCCATGGCAGGCCAAATTTCCGGATCTTTCATCGACAGAAAACATGTGGTCCATGTTTGCTCAACGATTGACCCAGATTACATCCCAACCTGCCACATCAGTTCAACTATTGCAACTTGTGGAAGCTGCTTGGTCTGTTGTACCCTAAAAACACATTCAAAGTCTCTTTAAGTTAATTACGAGGCGTGTACTATCAATGATCTTCAACAATGGAAGCTACTCTGGCAACTGATTTTGCCAGAAACCACACTACACACAAGTCTATAAATTGAATCATTTAATACTTGGTCAACATGTTACCTACAAAATAAATTTTGTTGTGACATATTTTGTCTTTCTTGGTGTTGCAGTTTTGGTAGCCAACAGTGTACTGATAAATAAAAAGAATATTTAATGATTTTACACAAGCATTCTTGCATTAAAAACTTTAGCAAGCTGACAGATGAGTGATTAACATTCTGGACTTTAAATTTTCTTTGTTCATTTTTACATCGACAAAAAATCTTGTGGAGTCTCGATACCTACTTTGAACTACATCTCCAGGTTTATGTTTGATTGGGTATTCTGGCTCAAGGCCCAGTCCTAAAAAGGACAAAGTTCCAGGGTTGAATCATTCTTATGTGCTAAACCTAATCGTAGATCATCTGAAACATAGTACCAAATTATTAGAACCAGTTCAAGTAAAATCTAAATGGAAGATAAGAATTTAAATCTTCATATTTCACTTCATATAATTGATTTTAATTTAAATTATTTATTAAATTTTACATTATTCTTTGGATTTAAATTATCTTGAACTTAACCGACTTTTTAATGTTATTAAATCTATAAAACTTGAAGAAAATGACTATACCCAAGTTTTATACTTCACAAAACGCCTTATCAAAAAATGCGAGTATAGGTTTGTTTGTTTTTTTTTTTTTTTTTACACACACACATGAAATTAATACCATAATATGATTATTTCATATATTAATCTACTGCACATTTTTATATAAACAGATTTCTATTTTGAAAGAATTCTATCAAAAAATACCTATTTCAGAAATATCTTTCTTAATTCGTAACATTAAAGCACTCAGTCTTTGTCATCTGAACAGCGGAGGAAATAAGTTCGGATATCAAAAAAATAACAGTTAGTTAAATTATTAAAAAGATTTTTAAAATGGATTAATTTCATTGTGAATATATATCATTCTTTGGAATGAAACAAAAAAGGACTTTTTATGGATTTTCTTTCAACAAGACTGATATTCTTTTCGAATTACAGAGATAATGAACTTCACGCATAAATTTAGTAATAAGTACAACTTAAATTGTATGTAAATATGTAGCGTTTAAAAAAAATTTCTAACAAATGGTTAAAAAGAATATAATGATTGGTTTAATAGTTTACTAATTATTTTAATTATAAAAATGTATTGAATCTATAGTGTGTTTTATTTTTATTAAATTAATTACTTTTTTCGATTAATTTTAAAAGTAATATTTTAAATAAATTATCATCAATAAATTTTAAGCTTATACAGAATATACTTTAATTGTTTTTCATTATTGACAACAGAATTTAAGAATATTTCGCATTTGTTTGACCAGAAATGGAGCTTATTAATTAATATAAGAAATATAAAACATTAAACTATATTTTTATAAGCAAAACGCAGAAAATATGTAAAATACATATAGCCTGAAATTTCATGTTTTTTCTAAAAGGAAACAGCCGAAAGTTATTTTTATTCCAAAGGAACTACCATTTTATGGTAATAAAAGAAAAATATTCATACTTTCTGTCAAGTGAAACGAGGGAATAATGTCTACATACATATTTGTATAAGGTGAAAATGTAAAGGTCTTATTGTGCGATTATGATACATATAACTGTAAAAGGAGCACGTAATCGTCTCCTCCAATAATACCGAAAATGTGCATTCCAAGCTAGTTGATCTCACCAATAAATGTTTTGGTGATTAAGTCTGGTCACGTATTTATGATCTTGGTGGGTTGTAAAATAAAATGATTCCTTCAGGGATGGACCAAGAAAGAAATAGTTAATGTTTCCTGAAAATTGCTGAAGAGAATATGGGTTTCAAAAAAGAGGAAAGTTTCCGCATATTTTAGTTATTCAACTTCTTCTGAAAGTGGGGTATATACAAAGTTTCCAATTCAGCAATCTTCAAAGTTACGTGATGTTGCTTATAATTATCGAAGTTATTCGAATGCGAGTAATTTAAATTGTACTATCGAACATTCGTCTTAGGTTTGAATGGAATTGTTAAGAAACCTAAATGGAAACATTGGATGTTAGTTCTTCATGGATATTTTTAACATTCCTGTTACAAAATTTCAAAAAAGCCAGGAAAAAATTGTGTGTGTACCACAAAATACATCAGTAAAGTTGTTGAAGAAATAATCAAAATTAATAGTAATTAATTACATCCAGAAATTATGAAATATTAATTTATATATATATATATATATATATATATATATATATATATATATATATATATATATATATATATATATATATATATATATATATATATATATATATATATATATATATATATATATATATATATATATATATATATTAATAAACTTTAATATTTATAAGTATTAAAGTGGAATAATATTGATCAATTTGATTCAAAGCTGGATGCACAACACTTGAAACATTAAAAATGAATAGGTTATTCGAATATTTTCCTAAATTCATTTTTCTCATCCAATCAACATGAGACATTATTAAGAACTTACAGATTTTATGAAATAAATAAAATCATAGCTATTAAAAATAAAATAATATTATATACAATTTGCAAATTACTACTTTCTTATGATTGAGATTTCACAATTAAGATTTGTAATTATTTCTAATGTGTTATATAATATAATGTAACTCAACCAAACCAAACCTGAAATTTTGGCAAATTTAAATTTTTGCATATAGCACAGCTGTAAAGAAATGTGATTACGTTTTTAAAACAACAATGAATTTAGTTTGTAAAAATAACTTTTTAACAGATTTCAATTATAAACTTAGTATAATTATAAGAGCCGTAATAATCCTCATTTATCGTAAAATATACCAATTGTTAACAGTTAAGTAATAAAACATATATTTTATGATGGATGAATTAATAATTAGATACTAGAATCATTACTTGAAACAAAACAGTTTGTGTGATATTCAGTAGCATTTGATTTGAACATATTTTTATTCAATAATTATTTTTACGAACTATCTAAACAGGATGAAGCCCTGTAATAAATAACAAAATTTTCATAAAATTTGAATTTGTACACTTATTATTAAAAATAGTTTTTTAGTTATTTTTAAATAGTAAGCACATTTTCTAGAAAAAAATAATCAATAAGGTGTTAAACAAACGTGTTCCTTCAGATTCGTATGGATAATGATAAGTTGACAAAAGCAAAACCTCAATTTTGAAATCTGATTAATTATGAATGGTATAATAAATAAATGTTTCACTGATATTTCTAAAATTAAAAATTTAACTTATTGATAACTTTTTGACTTAATAGGAAATGAACTCATAAATTGAAAAATATTTATAGGATTAAACTAGTTTT